>CAUYSK010107383.1:0-24385 GCA_963575035.1 Avahi laniger | reverse complement strand
GCTGATAACCAGAATCTATTTAGAACTCAGAAAAATCAGCAAGAAAAAATCAAACAACCCTATCAAAAAGTGGGCAAAGGACATGAACAGAAACTTTTCAAAAGAAGACAGAATAATGGCCAAAAAACATATGAAAAAATGCTCAACATCTCTAATCATCAGGGAAATGCAATTCAAAACCACAATGAGATATCACCTATCTCCAGTGAGACTGGCCTTTATCAAAAAGTCCCAAAATAATAAATGTTGGCATGGATGCGGAGAGATAGGAACACTCATGCACTGTTGGTGGGACTGCAAACCAGTGCAACCTCTGTGGAAAGCAATATGGAGATACCTTAAAGAGATACAAGTAGAACTACCATTTGATTCAGCAATCCCATTACTGGGCATCTACCCAAAAGAACAAAAGTCGCTCTATGAAAAAGACACCTGCACTCGAATGTTCATAACAGCACAATTCACAATTGCAAAGATGTGGAAACAACCAAAATGTCCATCAATACATGAGTGGATTAATAAACTGTGGTATATGTATACCATGGAGTACTATTCAGCTTTAAGAATCAGTGGTGATATAGCACCTCTTGTATACTCCTGGAAAGGGCTGGAACACATTCTACTAAGCGAGGTATCCCAAGAATGGAAAAACAAGCACCACATGTACTCACCATCAAATTGGTATTAGCTGATCAACATTTAAGTGCACATATCAGAATAGCATGTATTAGATGTTGGGCAGGGGGAGGGGGGAGAGGGGAGGAGGGGAGGGGCATATGCACAAACAACGAGTGCGATGCGCACCTCCGGGGGAATGGACACACTTGAAGCTCGGACTTGCGGGGGAGGGAGGGCAAGGGCAACATACGTAACCTGATCATCTGTACCCCCATAATATGCTGAAATTAAAAAAAAAGAGTAAATTAATTCCAGCACAAGTTAGAATGTTAGAGCTTATAGGGAACTTGTATATCATCTAGTTCAAGTTCCGCATTTTATAGATGAGAAAATTGAGGCTCAGAGAGAGGAAATGTCTTGCTCAAAATCCACAGCAAGTAGCAGAGCTGGGAGAAGGAGCTAGGTCTCTTAACTATCAACCCAGTGTTTTTTGTTTGTTTGTTTGCTTTTTTTATAATACATCACCCTCTTTCAAGGCTGGGTTAACAAAAATGTAGTCCTGAGTTGGCCTTCACGTTTTGCACTGGCCTAAGCCAAATTGGTATCCAAATGCTTTTCTCTATGACTGGTCATCAGCAGCAACACAAATGTTGAATCTTAACCGAAAATAGAAGACACAAGCTAGGAGATGTTTTATTAGTATTATGGAATAAAGACTAGTATTATAGAATAAAGCTTTCATAATAAAGACTAGTATTATGGAATATTCTATTTCTTCAGTTTTAGAAGAGATTGTATCCATATTCAGTTGGTCCTCATTGTATTAGGCAAGTTGGCACAATCATTTAGAATAAAAAATATCCAGGTCTTTCATTCCAAGAACTCTGAAACAAGATCAGACGATATGCTTGGGGAATGTCTTCAGGATAGTCACAGGAGAACACACACACACACACACACAAAGGACGTTAGTGATCAAGCATGTGTATGTGGGGAGAAATCAAAACTGAGCAATAAAAAGCAGCAAAGACTGGCAAGTGGGATGTCTTGGGCCAATGTTCACATCGA
Organism: Avahi laniger; assembly: GCA_963575035.1. Classification (NCBI taxonomy): domain Eukaryota; kingdom Metazoa; phylum Chordata; class Mammalia; order Primates; family Indriidae; genus Avahi; species Avahi laniger. The sequence goes on along the minus strand of CAUYSK010107383.1, from coordinate 22,699 downwards.
CTAAAACTAACAGGCAATTGTCTTAAGGATCAAGATCAATTTTGCCATTTTCTCTACACCAATGCTTCTCCAACTTAATTTTTCCTGAGAATCAACTAAAGATCTTACCATAACGAGGATTCAATTCAGTGGGTGTGGGCTGGGGCCCACATTTCGCATTTCCTAGCATTTATCAGCTCCCAGGTGATGCCAATGATGTTGGTTCGTGAATCACACTTTTAGAAGCAAGTCTCCAGATCACGACAGGCACAAAATATCTATCTGGGTTGCAGTTTGGTGAAATGCAAAGAGAGCAGACTTAGGGGTCTGAACTAGGGAGCTCCACGTGGAGTGAAGCTCTATTAAATACTATCTTTGTAACTGTGGTGCGTAACAACCTCTCTGAGCCTCTCAGGTCTTCTTTAATCTTTTGTGTTTTAAAATACAGCTTTAAATTAGGTAACAATTTGTAAAGCACTTGACACATAGTAGGTGCTTAATAAATGTCACTTCTGATCCCTTCCCTCATCACTACCTATGACTTAGTGAAGGGAGGGCAAAGGGAGTGACGGTGTCAGAGTTCAGGCTTATGAGAAGATAAGTGAGCAGAAACCAAAATGAGGGGCAGATTCCATAGCTGAGCACCAAAAAGAGTTGTTCAATATTATTCTAGCCTTAAATCCAGAAATCAGATAGTAATCCAATCTGTGTGTCAATTCAGCAAAGACAAATAAGTATAAAAGCAGAAGGAACAAGTGATACATAAAGACATAGAATACATCTTTAACACATCGACTGCCACACGAGAAAAAAAATTTTCCCCCCCTTGGGGCCATCATGTTTTATTACGAAAATAGAATAAGAACTTTGAAAACAAAATCATCCTTTCTAATTTAATGAAAAATTTGTTATTTTTTATTGTTTTCTGTGCATGAGTTATATGCAACTTGAAAAATAGTTCATGTGGCTCCCAAGGTGAAGAGACATGTGAGTTACATATGCTTCATGAGGTCCTGGGCTCAAAACTAGCATGAGTTAAATACAACTCACGTAGTAGTTAATATGTTACGAACTCAGGAATAATTCATAATAAAACATGTTAGAGATATTATGAAAGTGAATTTAATGCAAAAGACATTACAATTTGCAGCAAACACAGGGTGGCACAAAGCTTTGGTCAGGGATACATATTCTATACAGAAGCTTAGCAGTAGATATGTTAAACATTTTAAGTATTGCTACTAATTTTGCACTAAACATAAGACAAGCAAATAGGAACAGTTGCTTGTAGCCAGCAATAACAAAAAAACCACTAGCAAAATGAATGCAGATCTTTTATCATCTCTTGTGATTAAAAAATTGCTATTTTTTCCTCAGAGTTCTTCTATTCTTTCTTCTCTCTTCTTAAAAAAAATAAAAATACTGTATTGTGCACTTAAAAATTTGTTAAGAGGGTAGATTTCATATTAAGTGTTCTTACCACAATAAAAAAACAAATGAGCTATCAAGCCACAAAAAGATATAGAGGAACCTTAAATACATATTTTTTTTTTATCCTGTGGTGGTTTTTTTTTTATTTCAGCATATTATGGGGGCACAAATGTTTAGGTTACATATGTTTCCCTTTCCCCCCTCCCCCCAAGTCCGAGTTTCAGATATGTCCATCCTTCGGGTGGTGCGCATTGCACTCTTTGTGTACATATTGATAAGTGAAAAAAGCAAGTCTGAAAAGCCTGCATGCCATATAATTCTAACTACATGACTTTTTGAAAAAAGGCAAAACTATGCAGAGAGTAAAAAGACCAGTGGTTGCCAGTGTTTAAAGCACAGGGGATTTTTAGGGTCGTGAAACTATTCTGCACGATAATGTAATTGTGTATATATGATAGTATGAATTTGTCAAAACCTATGGAACTGTGAAACACAAAGTAAACTATGGTCTTTAATAATGTTTCAGTATTGGTTCATCAATTGTAACAAATGTACCAATGCAAGGTGTTAATAACAGGAGAAATTTTGAAATTTCGGGGGGGGGGGTAATATGTGAGCACTATTTGTATTTTTTGCTCAATTTTTTTCTGTAAACCTAATACTGCTCTAAGAAATAAAGCCTATTAACTAAAAACAAACAAATAAAAGCAAGCAACTTCCTATAAGAGCAAGAATTTAGGAGAGTAAATTGACAGCTGAAGCAGGTGAGTGCTGGGAGAGAGCAGAAATGAACATACTCATGTGTAGGTGATCCAGCCTATGGCAGAATTTGGAAAATTACCACTCTCAGATTTCTCGAGCCCACTAAAACCCCTGGACTCATTTTCAGGTCCCAGAGAAAACCCAGTGTACTTATGACTTCTCTGCTCAATCCAGGAATGGAGACCTAGTGCATTCACAGAGCTGGGCCAATCCTTGGGCTGATGATGTGGTGCACTTCTCAGATGCTCTTTAGGTATTTTCCCAACATTTATTTTGAGGTGCACTTACCAGTGGAAGTGATACAAAGGAAGTCCCCAGTGAAGGCAAATGGCCCTTTTTCCTATGTCCTTAGCAATTCATGTCTGGCCCAAACTTGCATGCCCCATTCAGCAAAACAAAAGTCCCACCTCCAACCAGACCTGTTCTTCGAAGGCAATTTATCAACCATCCATTGCTCTTCAAGTTTGGGGTTCCCACCTCATTTATCTACTCAAGCAGACATTATTTCTTCCTGCTAATACCATATTCTCCTGAGAGTTCTCCACCTCATTACATTTCCAGAGATGTTTAGTCCCCTTATAATTTGGCACCCTGGGAAGCTGCCAGGGCAGTCCACCCCTCAACCTGGCTCTGCACATTCAGATGCTTTGCAAGCAAATGACTGTAACAGAGCTGAGTTCTGAGGTGACAGGAAAAAGGAGGAAATGAAGAATAACATTTCCATAAACCTATGTGGGAAAAGCATTAAGGGTATCTCCTAAGGTTCTGATGTGCACCTTATCAGCCAGAGGAAAAATGTAAGAAGACATTTAGATATTAGGGACAACGAATTAATTGGGAGTGGTGGGAAAAGGTTAAAGGTATGAATATTCAAGAAAAGTCCAGATATCTCTTCCTTCACATCAACTGAAAGCCAATGATCTGTCTTCACAAACATCCACTTATGAATAATGAATATTGGGACAGGATAGAAATGAAAATATATTCCCAATACCCAATCATTCCAACTATGGTTCAACCATAAATGATTGACGTGACTGCTCTGAGATGGCTCCTTTCCTTCTTTTCAAATGAGAAAAGTTTAAAAATAAGTTTTATTGTTGGGACCCATCAACTCCTGTGGATTGACACAAACAAGGTTCAACTTTCTGAAGACAAAATGAACCATTGGCTAAATAGAAAAAATGCCTGGAAAGAGCAATCAGATCCCTTCCCAAAAGTAAGTGTGTCTAACAATAAAGAGTTAAAAATAAAACATAAAGATTTAAACACATATTTAGTTCTCTGCCCTCCTATAAGGAGACATATTTTCCTCAGCAAATTCCAATGATTTAAACTTTTGCTTTAATTATTATAATAAAATATTTAATTTCAGTGCTGTGTTAATTTTTGCCTCATTCAGAGAAAAACGAAAGCAGAGACAAGTCTTGTGCTGAAATACTAAGAGAAAAGTATGATCTTCTATCTTATATGAGTGTTTTGACATTTATAGTTGATACTAACTCTGTGCTCTACTTTCCTTTTCCAAGTACGAAAGGACCCTTCTGCCAGAATAGTTCGATAGATTCCAGTGAGGTAAATGAGGTACAATTGATAAATCTTTGAAATGCTATGCATTACTCATAGTGACAACTGGAATTTGTGTTTTTATCTAATTTGTTTTGACAGAATGGCAAATTTCTTTCTGTAGACACGAAGCAGATTTCTGAACAATATTCCTGTGAGGAAGGCAGGTTTCATCTCCCTGACATAAGGGATAGGGAATGGGCCATAGAAAGAGATGGTCGTTACACTAGAAGAGTGTTGAGGAAAGATGGTTTGTTTGCAGGTTCCACAACCTGTGGACAAAAAACTGCCCACAGCTTTTCTCTCCATTAAATTAAACATTTTCTATAATATTCCTTATCTAATCAGATGAAGTATGAAATTCCAGCCTAAAAATAAATCACTATCTCTCTGAATGAGTAATATAGCACAAAATGTTTTTTTTTTATTTTTACCCAGAAGTATCTATAATATCATTTTTTTTTATAATGTTTGCTATACTCTGAAGACCACTTCATTATACCTAAAATGCTTAAGACCTAATCCAGTATCCGGGAAAAGAAGGTCATAAAAGAGATTATGAGCCACAGAGTACTATAACTAGCTCACTAATAATGATATTTTTTTTACAGTGGGTTAGAATTTACAAAGCATATTTACATATATTACCTCATTTAAGATCTTCAATTACTCCCAGGTAACCCAATTATTCCTATTTCATAGGCAAATAGGCCAAAGCCTAGATTGGATAATTGGCTGAGGTCACAGGTTTGGTAGGTAGTTAAATCAAGACTTGATCTAATGTCCTCTGAGTCAAAGGTTAGCCTCTTTCCACCTCACCACGGTTACCCTGCAATTAATAATCTCTGGGTTATCCAAAAGACAGACTATTCCAAAGCCGAATCCAAGCAACTGTCATGACATAGAGTTGGTCTGAATAATACAGTTGAGATAATTTGTCCTCTAATGCAGTGTTTCTCAAACTGTAATTCACTTTGTACTAGAATCACTCAAGAAGCTTGATAAAAATGATGGCGATTCCTGGAGATTTTGTTTAGTAGGCTTGGAACAATGCTCTCAAATCACTGTGTTAAATTTATACACCAGATGATTCAGATAATCTTTTGAATCCCTGATGTAGTGATAATTCCCTGGCTATTGTTTAAATTTTGTCAGATCCTATTTTTATTATACTTTTCCCTTTATAAACTTCCCCCTACTATTTCTTTTCTTTAATTTCAGGGACCATAAACAACAGGATTGTAGGAGGAAAACCCTTCTGCCAACTTCTAGAGGCAATGTTCTGTTGAATGTGAAATATTAGTATCTACATGGAAGGAAAACAAATATTGATCACGGCCCCAAATGCTACAGGTTCTCACTTTTACATACTTCTGGGACTTGATATTTTGATCCACTTTGTTTCTAAAAGTGGGGTTCCCTTATTTTTTCTATGACTTTCTCCTCTCCCACCAAATGGAAACCTTGCAGTTATCAGGTGATGATGGGACTAATAGGACTGTGAATCAGGTGGGCACAATTCATTCATTAGTTACTTATGTACTTAATGGTCATTAGTCATACATTTGTGTATGTTTCTTAAGGGAAAGGAGGCCAAGAATAAGAAGTTTCATCAAAATAACTTTGTTTTCGGCAGGGCGCAGTGGCTCATGCCTGTAATCCTAGCACTCAGGGAGGCCGAGGCGGGTGGATCGCTCAAGGTCTGGAGTTCGAGACCAGCCTGAGCAAGAGCGAGACCCCGTCTCTACTAAAAATAGAAAGAAATTAGCTGGACAACTAAAAATATATATATAGAAGAAATTAGCCGGGCATGGTGGCACATGCCTGTAGTCCCAGCTACTTGGGAGACTGAGGCAGGAGGATTGCTTGAGCCCAGGAGTTTGAGGTTGCTGTGAGCTAGGCTAAAGCCAGGGCAACAGAATGAGATTCTGTCTCAAAAAAAATTAAATAAATAACTTTGTTTTCGGTGTTTTGTGACCTGGAAAATGTAGAATCCTGTGACAGTAACAACATAAGTGAAATGAGAGCTGATTGCCTGAATCTTCCATGGCCTGCAATTTACATACTGCGTGGATAAAGACAGGCTTTTGAGTTTACCCCTGTCCCTTTATAACAAGTTTGATTCAACTGAGGGCAAAAATGAGAGTTTAAATCTCCAAACAAAAAGTACGATGTTCCAGGCAAGGCTGTGGTCTCTTCTTCGGAGAAATTGACCTGCTGGGCAGGAGAAAGCATACTTTGTGCTTTGATCTATACTGAGGCAAGCCAAGGTAACTACAGTATTTGTAGAAAGGTTGCTTTTTTAAAATTTCATTTACTTTTTAACTGACAAATAATAATTGTGCATAATGTGGAGTACAATATGGTGTTTTGATATATGTGTACACTGTGGAATGATCAAATCAGGCTAATTAACATATCCATTGCCTCAAATATTTATCATTTCTTTGTGGTGAGAACATTTAAAATCCTCTCTTTTAGCTGTTTTGAAATATACAATACATTATTATTAACTATAATCACCATGCTGTGCAACATGGTGACTATAGCAAACTTACTTTTAAAAGACCAATCAGTAAACAAATTCAGAGATTTTTCTTGATTTTCATGGGCCCCAGTTGCCTTATCTGTTCATTGGGAGTTAATCTGTTAATTGGGAAAATCGTGGTTTCTAAAGATGCCTTACTGATCTAACATTCTATGATGTTATTTGTTTTTGTTTTCACTTATCTCACAAATGTTTTTTGATTAGGTACTCTGAGCTCAGCTCTGAGGATATAGCTGTGAAAAATTATAAATATTGTCTCTGCCCTTCTGAATTTTACATTCTAGGGACATAGCAGGGAGGGAACAGACACAAACATGGATGGATTCATTAAATGAATAATTTATTATAATTATGACATGTGCAGTGAAGGGGAAATAGAGGCAGGCTGCTATGACCTAGTTCATCAGGATGATCAGGGGAGGTTTCCCTGAGGAAACCTGGTTAATTTAAGACCTGGTTAATTCATGGGAATCAGACTGATGAGGAGAAAGAGGCATTCCTGGCAAAGGCCATGGGGTGGGATCAAGTCTGGCACAACTGAGAAGCAGAAAAATGCCCTTTGGTCTGAAGAGAAGGGGAGGGGACACATGGCCTGGGACAAGATGGAGAGGAGGCAGTGGCCATCTTATGCAGGGCCAATAGCAGGAATTTACATTTTATTCTCATGAGAATGGGAAGCCATGGAAGGTTTTAAAGATCACTCTGAGGATGGATGGATAGATCGATAAAGATAAGCAAGTATAGTCAAATGCCAATGGTACAGCTGAATTTAAGTGGTGGGTGTAAGGGTGTTCACTAGAAAATTCTTTCAACTTTTCTGTATGTTTAAACATTTTTTAATAACATGTTGGGACAAATCACTCTGGGTATAGTAAGGAGAATGCATTGAGGGAGGACCAATTTGGCTGCATAGACAGCAGCTGGGAAACTGTTGCAAAAATCATGGGGTGGGGTGATAGTGGCTTGGACTAAAGTGGTGCTATGAAGATGGTGAGAACTAGACAGGCCCTAGAGATACTTAGAAGGTAGAATCAATAGATCTCCTGATGGATTTTGCCTCAGGATAAGGAAGAGGCAGAAATCAAAGATCACTACCAAGTGTCTGGTAACTGCAACTGGGTGGATGATCGTACCAGGTATAGAGACAGGACACACTAGAGCAGGAAGACATGTGTGCGAGGGAGAGGGTGAAATGAAGAGCTCAGTTTTAAATATGTTCGTATCATAAACTATCCTGGTGGAGATGTCATATGGGCAGTTGGATCTGGCATTGCGGCCAACAGGAAGGTCTGGGTTGGAGATGAGAGTTTGAAGTTCAAAGTGTAATAAAACCTTGAGAGTATGGTTCATGATAATGTCTGAAAGGCTGTATAACATGAGGAGAAAAGAAAGGCTGGGCACTGAAGAATCCAACTTTTACCAGTTGTGTAAAGAATGAGCAAGGACAGAGAAGGAGAAGGAGTATCTACAAAACAAAAAAAAATCAGGAGTGTTAAAGAAGGCCTCTACTGGTGGGTTTTTGAGTTGTTTCCAATATCTTGCAATAAATACCCTTGTATATACTCATTTCTCATATATACATCTATCTCTGTAAGGTAAATATCCAGAAGTGGAATGGCGGGGTAAAATGTGTATTTAATTTTAAATTTTAAAGTGTTTACTTTTGAAAGAAAAGATTGCTTACAAAAGCCACTGAATAAAGATCGTTTACTTAACCATATTTAATGTGCAGTTGATAAGACTGAATAAATAAATTTGATATATCCCTATAATGTAATACCCTGTAAGCATAAAAAAGAATGAGACTTTCAATATACTCTAATATGGAAGGGGAGAGAAGATTTACTTTTCACAATTTTGAACTATTTGAATTCTATGCTATTCACATGCATTACAAATACTTAAAAATATTATTTGTAACTCTATCCCATACTTTGTAAAAGAGAGTGACCTAAAGATAAATTTGCCTTTTATTTCCAATAGCAACACCAACAGGTTCCTGATAGACTTTTGCATACTTGGGTTTTGTGTCACAGAAACACCTAGTTAGATGTTGGATTTTATGAAACCATGATACAGAGAATTGTTCTGAACCATGATACAAAGATCTGAACACATAAAGTTCATGCTCTTCTTGAGTTCAATTTATATATTTTGAAATTTATTATTTTGCTAAATTTATTGTTAGTGAATAAATTCACTTTGTTGTATCTACTTCAGAGATGTCTCCAGACTTCACCATCACCACTCTCTCACCTCCCCTAAAAATGTCACTGAAGACAGAACGAATCACATCAAGTCTGAAGATAATTTATTTTTCCTGTGTGGGAAGTAGTGATTATCTAACACTTTTTGTTTTCTGTTTTTAAGAAGGGCAGCATAGGGATATGAGTGTGGATTAAAAAAAAAAGTACCATGCTTATTAAGCTATAGTAGATGAAAAACTTCAATTATCTAGAATTAGATGGCCTATTTTTGAATAATATCAAAGATGGATTGCTTATTCCCTTACTAATAATAACACAAATATATTCTTAAACTAGTTTTCAAAATTCAAGATGTCTAGCAATATGGAACAACTAGCTAGAATAAGCCTGAAGTTCATTCTAGCTCTCCTAATACTAAAATTCAGTTTCTACACTTTTAAAGATTTTATATGAATTCAAGTGAAAAAAATGAGCTGAGGGACTAGAATGTGACCCCAGAACATACCTGAGCCAGGTATGTTCATGCTCAAGTAATCAGACTCTGTTCCACCTTTCTTGACATATGCCCTCCTATCTATCTTGATAAGCATGGGATCATGCCAAGGACTGCAGTGAAAAAAACACTGGCCTAAGAGTCACACCCCAGATTTAAGTCTGGATCTGGTAACAGCCTCTGTATGACCTTGGGCGAGTTATCTCAGCTCTCTGGGGTTCAGGTATAGAATCTGCAAAATGAGGAACCAGGTCTGAGGTCCCTTCTAGCTTTAACTATCTTTGCATGTAAGTTTGGTGGCTCAAGCATCTGGAATTCCAGGTGACAGAAGGTATGACAGATTGAACTACTGTCCACAATTCTGCACCCCTTCCTATGTGCTTACTCATTCATGGCTTCATTATGGGCAGAGCATATTTCCCTGCCTCTTGATTTTGAGCTTGGCCATCTGACTTCCTTTGACCAATGGGTACCAGTAGACATGACACAACCAGAGGCTTAAAATGTACTCAAGCAGTGGGGCTCATCTTATTCCACCTCTGTCATCATCATGCCCTGGCTATTCCTTTGGCCTAAGGAGGATGAGACATGAGCAGCCAACCTAGACCTCCATGCCTATAGCAGGAAGCAGAGATGCTCTAGCCAACCTCTGTAGCCATGAGAAGAAAGGATTGTCATTTTAAGCCACTGACATTTGGGGTGGTTTGTCATTCAGCATTATTGTCCAAATAGATAACCACTACAAAAGGAGATAACAAAAACTCAGGGAAGGAGAAAATAAGGGAGAGAGAGCAAAGAGAATCCATGACTCTTTCCCATAACAGGGCACAGGAGAAACAGAAGCGAAACAGCAAGAGTACCTCTCTTTCATTAAACTAGTTTCATCAGTGAACAAATGTGAAAAGGTGTATCGATTGATCATTATTTCTTATTCCCTTTTGGTTAATGGCTTAGAACATTTTATAAAATAAATGTTTACGACAGAGCTTTCTAATAGCTAAGGTCATCGGTAAGTGACCCTACATCCCAATCTCCCCAGGTCAATCCTAGTTTACATCTGTCATTCTGGTATAATTATTTAGCTCTCTTCACTCTCAAAAGTAGGCTGATTTAGATGAAAAATTCTACAGTCACCACAGAAAGCCCTGTCAGTCCATCCTGAGACATTGCCTGCTTAATCCACAAGTTTGCTACTATAATGGGACTACCCCCTCACTCCAGCAACCATCCCCACCATGCCTTCCTTGAATCACAGGCATTCCTAGGGAGAAAAGGGTGGCCAGTAGTATCCTTCCTCTTACTCTTCAAGTGATCTATCTTTTCAGTGGTCCCTTTCTCCTCAAAGCGTTTGAGGAAATGTAAAGTAACTCATAATTAGAAAAAGGTTGGGGACCCCAAATCTTAATTGTAGTTTCAAATAAGCTTGTGCCTTTTCTCTTATGGTATAAACCCTATGAGCCACTGTACAATTTGCTTGTTGATAGGACGGTGTAGTATACTTTCTGTCATCCATTCAAGAAGGCCCTCATGGACATATAGAGGTACATGTATTATTAGGCACTCGGCAAGACCCTAAATGTTCATACTGACATCTCTTCCCTCATGTCCCAATACTGTCAGGTGAGAAATGGCAGGGAAGCAGAGTCCTAGGTCCCAGCTTGCTACTGGTAGGAAATGGCAGCCACATAGTCCCCACAGGCCTCATTCTTGGAGATCTGGTCCCTTCAGAGCCTACGCTTTCCCATGCTGGAACGGAGCATGAGTACACCCTCAACGGGAGTCCCGGGGTTGCTGGCCATCTGTTGCCAAAGGCGTTGCTCTTCCCCCTGGGAATCCATCCAATCCACGTTCTTCCCGTGGCTCACACCTGAAGAAGGAAAAGGGGAGCATTACACTTCACAGATGAAATATTTTGATCTCCTAAAAGGCATCTATCAACTTCTGAGGGGGCCTTTCAGTCAGAGAGCCTTTCGCTGGCTTGTTCTCACTTAGCATATCTAGTGAGTGGTGTTAGAATGGAATCAATCCTTTGCAGCCTGCAATACTCTCTTCCATCTAGACGACGTGATACAAATAAGGATGGCCCTGGTGACTCATTTCCTTCCCTCTTTGGTAGTTTAGCAGAGAGCTGGCTCATCTGGACTGAGTTAAGATGACAGAAGAATAGGTTGAACTGGGCTCTGAAACTCTCTTTTTCTAACAAGGCCACATTTCTGATTTGGAGGGTATTTCATTCTAGGGGCATAGATACCCCTGGCTCCCCTTAATCTATAAATAAATAAAGCATCATAGGGGTGGGATATTTCACAGCAGAAATGATAACCATGGGACATTCAGACCATCGATGTCTGGCCTAAGCCATGGGGTAATGAAAGTTTGGGGGACTGCATATGACCTACTACTGTAATCTCCCCTACCAATTCACCCTCTTCTAGCTGTGTCTTGTGGCACCAGTGGTGGGTTTCCTTGACTTGTTTTAACAATATTAGTTACTTTTTTAAGGAAAAAAAATGTATTTCATTTCAATTCAACCAGTATGAATAATAGCTGCAAGTCTTGAACAGAAATGAGAAGATGATGAAGTAAAGTTGGTCTTGCAAGTTCATCTCTCCCCTGTCAGAAGACTGTTGTCTTGTGATCCTCTCCCAAGCAAAACCTGAAGCAAGGCCCAAGAAAGTACTTGAAATTCACTTAGCCTAAAGTGTAAATGTTAGTCTATGAAAGGACTAAATATAAACATTATACTTCCCAAACTTCTAGACTAGGGACAAAAAGTCACAGTAGTAATGTTTGTATTTTAACAATGAACAGATCCTTAGCTAAAGAAATGGAGCGTCTGTGGTAGTTTTGGGATTCAGCTACAGCTGAAACTACATATACATCTATTTCACATCACACCTGCAGGAATCATGCCTTTCCCTACTCCATGCCCAGTCACAGACCATCACAGGGTCCCCAAATCCCTCACCGCTTCCAGAATTCAAACGAACTCCTCCCAGAAAGATGTTGCTGGAAAAGGCCTCCTTGTCCCAGATGGTAAGTTCTAGGCAAACATTCTTTAAGTCCTGGGGATGCAGGCCACTGAACATGAAAGTATGATTCCACTGAGGGTTCACGCTCTTTTTTATTACCAGAGTTTTGTGCTTGGTGGCTTTGTTATCATCAGGGAGCAGGTAGCTGCAGGGGAAAACACAATCAAGCCACCAGTGAGATAGTAGGCAGGACATGTCATCCCTGAGTAGGCATTTGAATTTCCAATAATTCCTTGTGTGTGTGCTCAAGTATGATATGGGTATTTGATTTTCTTTCCTAGGTTGATATACACTCAAATCTGGATTTATATAGAGGAATGGCTTATTATCTCTTTCAATAGGGGCAAAATAAAATGCTCTCCTTTCTAATCCTATTTTGATCCTTGAAAAGAAAATATCTCCTGTGGTAGACACTATTGAATACTCTGCTTCATATCTTCTTGGCCTTCCTGTGAGTTTATTTGTAGCTAAGATGGGCAGTTCCTGCATGCTTTCAGCTGCCCACCTCAAGCACCTCTGTCTCTTGGCTTTTCCCATTAAGGATTTTCTCTGGTTTTGTGTGAGCTGGCTCAGCTTATGTGAGGGGAACTCAGAGATTTAATGCCCCTAACAGCAACCCATAACCAATAAGTTTTGGAAATTGGTGGATTAATCCCCTAGCTTCCCTGTCCCTCAAAGGGACAATCCTAAGGTATATTCCACAGAGTTCCTCATTGCTTTCCCAGTGGAATTAAGCCCCAGTTGCCCATAGTGGTAACTTGCCCATTAACATATCTCTTTATCAACTTCCCTCCCTTCCTTGTCTCATTTTCTCCACTCTCTCACTGGTGTTTCCTGAAATTTCTTCCTAAATAAAATACCTGTACCCCAGGCCTTCTCTATTATGGTTGAAATACTGTGCCCATTTCAAGGTTATGTGACGAATATAACCTTTTCCCTCATTTAGGGAGCATATTTTAGGTAAGAAGCCAGATGTATGTATGGAATAAGTACGTGTAACAAAAATGAAAAATACCACAAGCAAATGACTTTACAATAAAGATACATTAGGTCACTTAAGATTTCATTTCATGTAGCAAGCAGAGACTGCTTATCTTCTAATATCCATTTTCTCCTTATTTTTCTCTAAAAAATATCCCTGTATTTTTTATTTGGGTTGCCCAGAATAAAGACTATATCCTCCAGCTTCTTTTGCAGCTAGTACAGCCATGTGACTGAGTTCTAGCCAATGGGGTAGAAGAAGTAGGTCTGTATAAAACTTTTGGGAAGTATCCTGCAAGCTGGAATTTGGATGGGATAGCTGAAACTTGAGCAGCTATCCTGGCCCATTAGGTAAATACGATAACGAGATAGCAAAAAACTGGGTACCTGATAATCATGGTGTCATGATGCTTCCATACCTGCCCTGGATACCTTACTTTCAGTCTTTGTCTACATGTATGAGAAAAAAAATTTTGTCTTGTTTAAACCACTGTTATTTTGGCTCACAGAGAGATGTAATGTTAACTGCTATTTTTTATAATATTAAACTTTACAGAAGGGTCTACTCTTGCTCTCTTACTCTTTCTTCTTCTTTTTTTAAATTCTCAGGTCCTTTTAAAATCACCTTAGTGTTTAAGTATAACTAAAGAGAGAACTAGAAAGTTACTTCCTTTCTTTTCTTCTTAGAACAAAGATACCGCCCTTTACTTTTTTCTGCTTCACAGATTTGCAACATGATTAAGTGAAAACTGTTTCAGAAGATGTTAAGTACTCCTGCACGGCCACAGGCCAGGAGCCATTTCCTCATCCCACCAGATAGTGAGCAGCAGAGGTCTGATCTGGATGGGGAGACTGCTGAGGCAAGTTGCAATGGCAGGATCCAGACAGAGAATTTTTTCTATGCTTGTGTCTACTGCAAGAAAGAGTGAAGGCCAGATGGACTGGGATGCAGGCATCACATTCACCATTGGGGAAGCCCCTCAGATATCTGCCTCTCCTCACTACTGGCTATACCAAAGTTAGAACAGGTGAGGGTAAAGGCTTGACTCATTTTCTTGTAGGGAAAATATACTTTTCTAAGTTGGCTTGAGGAGATGAACAATTATTATCCTTTGACTCAAAGAATGAACCTCATGGTATGGCATCATGGGAATTTGTTTTACCTCATGTGTTTTATGGTGCTCCATGAGGGCAGGGATTATATCTTATTTAGTTTTGAAATCACAGCACCTGATGCTTGGTACATATGCATTTGTGTGCTTGTTTGAATGAATGAAAAATATCCTTCCAGTCCTAGTTCTTCTAATTCCAAGAGAAAAATTTCCAATAGTCAGAGATCAAGAGGGATTTGCTGTTTGGATTGCCTATAATTGGGCAAGAATATCCATTTAAAGGGCTGTTTTCCCTCAGGAAATTGCCCTGTGCTACAGAAAGTGGACACAAATTCTCAGCAGGCAGTTGCAGAGCCTCTGCAAAGCACTCCCCAGTGGGTAAGTCCAGGGAGAATGCTCTGACATCTCAATTTTTTACAATTTCTCCCAAGAGAGCAAAACATCAAGGATTCAATATTTTGGTTGTTGTTGCATATTGCCAGTAACAAATGATAACAACACACAACATGTAGAAAAATTACATGTAGAAAAGCATATTTGCACCCCCCCACACACACTTTGAGAAATGAATCTCACAGGAAAATTGCCAGTCTTGAGGGTGAGAGTGATGGGAACTCCTGAAATATGTTGGAAACAGAGTGACAGAATAGGCAGTTCCCTCCGTACTTGCATTGTTTTAGAGTAAATGTCAGCATTTAAGGGTATTTCTCTCCCAAAACGTTTCCAGTAAGCAGAACACAGAAGACTCACAGCCATCACTGGCTTGTGGATCACAGATCATTTTTTTTTATCTCCCATTAAGTATCATCTGAAATGAGCTAAAACAAAATTACCCCTTCACAAAGCTATCAGAAGTGCCTCCTGATTTCACTGCTGTCAAATTCTTTGCTTCTTTGATGAACACTTCTAGTATTCCTCCAGAGATTACAGGTGACTCCTTCTTCTTTCCCTTCTTAAAGGACTTCTTTCCTGCATCAGCCACCAAAATGAGATAAAGATAGATAGAGAGATGGGGGGTGGGGGGGAGAGAGAGAGAGAGAGAGAGAGAGAGAGAGAGAGAGAGAGAGAGAGAGAGAAATCACGGGTTCCATTTCAAAATTTACAAAAATCATCTCCAAAAATTCACTTCATTTGCTGACCAAATGAGGCCTTTACATTATTGTATATTTTGTATTCATTGAAATGTTTTTTACCCCATGGGATTCCTTCTGGATAGATCTTTCATTTGTGTTTGTTGAAAAAAAATGAAGAAAAAAATGTAAAACTTTAAACATTCCCCGACAAAGCATATCTTTTCACAGGGTATAAAGGTATGGAATGCAAAGGACCCTAAGAGTTTCCTAGGGCACCATTCCTGCTCTTAGTGAAAAATAGCTATGATGAAAGCCACACACAAGTGGCAAGACTCCAAAAGAGAAAATTCCTTAACTTCCTTCTTTGATATTTTAGTCTGTTAAATTGTCAGTTTCAGTTAGGGCCAGCCCTAGAGGCTACATTCCGGGCACAAAGACATTTTAGGGTGAGAAAAAAACTCTTTTTCACCTCATATTTTTATTCTGATGAAATATGCAGATGATACCAACATGATATCAATCATAATATCAACCACCACCATGACCACCACCTTTATTTAGTACTGTTTTAAGTACTTTACATGTATGAATCTATTTAATCCTCACAGCAGACCTTTGAGGTGAGGAAACTGAGGCCAGGAGATAGTAAGTTACTTGCAAAGGATCAAACTGAAGAGGGTGACAGTGAATGGGAGGACACAGGTGGCTACCTGCAGGAGCTGATGGAAAAAGAAGGGCAAGAGGGAGTTATAAGTTTACTTCATCTGTCTTTTTCCTTTGCATTCTATGTTCTAGGTCAGCTTCTTTCTCAAGCCTTCCTGAATAGCTATGAATGTCATAAATCCACACAGCAGCTTCCTATACCCTGCTCCCAGCAGACTGTTCCCCTGCCCAAGAGAAGATCCTATATCTCTGGGACTAACATAAAAAAAAAAATCTCACCACCAAGGCTGGTTTCTAAGAATGAACTTTGCCCTTTTCTTGAAAGAATCTTGTACCCTTCCCTATACTTTTTAACTCTGCACAAAAGACAGTGACTCTTAAACCTTTATGTTTCGTTTATATAATGTGAAGGTAACATAGTCCAAATAATCCCTGATCCCCATTCCCATACTTCTAGAAACAGAAAGTCATTGATCAAAGTCATTCATTTTTACACTACCTTGAAGTTGTTCCAGTGGAAACATCAGGTTCTCCTCTGGGGGAATATAACGTAAAACAACTGTCAGCTCTCCTTTGTATTGAAGGCCAATATCAGGAGCAAACTCCACCTGGCCAAGGGGAGACAGTTGAAAAGAAAGAGTGAGAATGCTTGGCTTAGTGTTTTGCAGCCCTCATGTGAACGTACAATATTCACTTGTTGGCTTAAATGTGACAATTCATCCCTATTTCAACTACGTTGGCTCTTACTTTTTTAAGAGATGCCTTAGGTATGAGAAAAGAGAGACTGGAAAACTCTTTGAAAGCAGTTGAATATAACTTTTAACATTAAAGGAAAAGGAATTTGAAAGACATATAACACAAATTTGGTCAGTCAATAGATATTGAGTGCCTGTCACTGAGCATTCACATACAGTTCGGGATATGAGCGGGAATGAAGATGCCACTGAAACTAGCTCCCTGTATGTCTTTGATGTCTCAAAGCTTTCCTAAATGACCAAGGTGGGATTTATGTTGGGCTGCCAGCCACCAATTATTGAAACCAATATTGGTAATTCACATCATGAAAATTCAATGTAGAGAAAGTGGTTCACTCAAATATTGCTGGTGGAGATATAAAGTGGTGCAGTCACTCTTGAAAACAGTTTGGCAGTTTCTTGTTTACAGCCAACTACCATACAACTCAAAAATTGTACTCTTGGGCATTTGTCCCAGTGAAATGAAAAATTATGTCCATACAAAACTTGTACACTAATATTTGTGTCAGCTTTATTCGTAACAGTAAAAAACTAAAAACAATTAGCTGTCCTTCAACAGGTGAATGGTTAAACAAACTGTGGTGCATCCATACCATGGAATGCTACCTGGAAATAAAAAAGAATGGAATATTGATACATGCAATAACTTGAATGAATCTCTAGAGAATTATGCCAGGTGAAAAAAGCCAGTCTTAAAAGGATATATACTGTATGATTCCATTTATGTGACATTTATGTTTCCATTTATGTCTCACTCTCTTGCCTGCGGCGAGTGCCGTGGCATCAGCCTAGCTCACAGCAACCTCAAATTCCTGGGCTCAAGCAATCCTACTGTCTCAGCCTCCCAAGTAACTGGGACTACAGGCATGAGCCACCATGCCCGGCTAATTTTTTTTTTCTATATATATTTTTTAGCTGTCCAATTAATTTCTTCCTATTTTTGGTAGAGACGGGGTTTCGCTCTTGCTCAGGCTGGTCTCGAACTCCTGAGCTCGGAACGATCCACCCGCCTCAGCCTCCCAGAGAGCTAGGATTACAGGTGTGAGCCACTGTGCCCGGCTATGTGACATTCTTGAAATGACAAAATTATAGAGATGGAGAACAGATTAGTAGTTGCTAGGAGTTAGGAACAGGAGGAATGGGAGAAAGGGAGGTTTGGTTATGAAAGATCAACCTGATGGACACATGTAGAATTGTTCTGTATCTTGACTGTGGTGATGGTTACACAAACCTACTCAGGTGATAAAATTTCCTAAATATACACACACAAATGAGTATAAGTAAAACTGGGAAATCTGAATAAAATTGGTGGATCATATCAATGTCAATATCTTGGTTGTGATATCATACTACAGCTTTGCAATATGTTACCATTGGGGAAAATTGGGTAATGGGTACATAGAATCTCTTTGTATTATTTCTTATAACTGCATGTGGATTTAAAATCATCTCAAAATAAAAAGTTCAAGTTAAAAAATTCAATGTGCACATACACCCAGAGCTTCTGTTATGTAGGTCTCCCACTTGACATTGAGTAAATTAAATGTTGAGTTTTCATAGATAGAGTAGGAAAGGTAGAGTATATTCTAAGGCTTTTCCTTCAGGAATCTGACTTCTAAATAAAGGGAAGAGAACTGCTCTCCTCTAAGAGAGGGCATACTGGAGAGAGTTCAGAAAGCCAGCCCACTCATAGAAAAGCCAAAGGCTATTTGAAATTCAGCAATCAATCAATCAATAAATAAATGAGTGAGTGAGTAAGCAAATAAGTAAGTAAATAAACTGAGACCATTGCAAAGAAAAGGAATCCTTGCCTGACATTCATTCCTTTTCATTCCTGTTGTTGGTGGTAAAATTTATTAGCAAGGGTGGGAAAAATACTTAAAATATTTTATTCAGCCATTTTACCAGGGCAAAAATGAGATTGGTGATATGGTGAAATAGACTATCCATCTAATATTTAATCTGATTATTTTAGATCAAGTTCCTTCTAAAATGGCTTTTCTTTTTTGTGACAATTTCAGTAAATTTTAGTTTATATGAATGTCATTGATAGAAAATTATAATGGATATTATAGTATTATATATTGAAGATGGTTACTACTTTTTTGATACTATCATCAATGAGAGCTGGGTATTTGTCCCCTGTCTTTGGGTCTGAGTGGGCTCTATGATTGCTTTGACTAAGAGAATACTGCAGAAATGACAATGTGCCACTTTGGGGGTATAGGCCTTAATATTGATAACTTCTACTTTCTTTCTTGGAATGGATATTCCTGATGTCCTTCTGGGAACCTATGCTGTGAGATTGAAGCCACAGAGAGAAGCCACAGGTCTGTGCTCCAGTTGGCAGGTCTAGCTGAGTTGGCCAGCCAGCAGCCAATATCATGTATGAGAAACGGGAGTGAGCCAACTTGAACAATCAGCCTAGTTGAGCCTTCAGATGATGTCAGACTCAGTCTGACTGCAACTGTATAAGAGACCTCAAGTGAGAACTACCTAAATGAGTCCAGTAAACCCACAGAATCATGAAAGATAATAATAAATTGTTGTTTTAAGCCCCTAAGGTTTAGGGTACTTTGCTATACAGTAATAGTTAGCCAAAGCAGGCTCTATTTGCTTTTGGGTGAGATCTTTGGGGTAGGATAATATGTTGGTAGGAAAGAGCCATATATGTAGGTGTCACATACTAATATATAGTATGTTAGTAGGGATCAAAAACATACAATTTGGGAATTTATTAATGTTACATTGGTTTTTAGCTTCAATTAAAATATATTGGTGACTTTGTATAAATATAGACCTCAAGTCTTATGAAAGTAGAACACAATAAAGATGAGGCCTTATGGCATTATAATCACACAGAAGAGAAATTTAAATGGGGGAGTCATCTCGTAGCCTGCATATATCTAATGATTTGGGGTATTTTTGGTACTTTTACAAAAACATCCAAAGCAACACCCTCTTCTGGTATACCACCTTTTCATTATCCAATCAACTCCTGCTCAGAAAAAGGTAGTGGAATTCAATTCAATTCAATCCTACCAGCATATATGGAATATTTACTTTTTTATGATGTACTTTGCTAAGTGCTGTGGGGACACGTAGACACAGACTCTGCTTTCAATGAGTTTTCAGTTTATCCAGGAGACATATTTGCAGTAAAAGCTCTATTAATCCACCTTTATTTAATGGACTCATCAGATTAATTGATGTTCTCCATCCCCAATGAATAGTAGGATACTCTCTACAAAGATCATGTGTGTCTATTTCCATCAGTTGAATTGTATGATCACCAAGAGTCAGATGCATTAGTCTTCCAAGTTCTTTATGCCAGACATAATTGTGCTTATAATTACATAATTTAATATTATACAAATTGATAAGTGCAATGAGTTCAAAAAGACAACTGTTATTATAAAAATTAAGCTGAATACTTTAGGAGAATTAAAGATTTGAAAACAAAGTTGCTATTGATTATATGTGAGCTTGAAGCTGTAAAATATTAGAAAAAATCATGAATATTTAAAAAGATTTTGAATTTTTTTTTTGACAGAGTTGCTCTGTTGCCCAGGCTAGAGTACCATGGCATCAGCCTCGCTCACAGCAACCTCAAACTCCTGGGCTCAAGTGATCCTCCTGCCTCAGCCTCCCAAGTACCTGGGTCTACAAGCACACACCACCACGCCCAGCTAATTTTTTCTATTTTTAGTTGCTTGGTTAGTTTTTTTCTATTTTTAGTAGAGGCAGGGTCTCTCTCTTGCTCAGGCTGGTCTCAAACTCCTGAGCTCAAGCGATCCTCCCGCCTCGGCTTCCCAGAATGCTAGGATTACAGGCATGAGCCACCGCACCTGGCCCATTTGGTTTTTTTTTTTTTTTTTGAGACAGAGTCTCACGGTGATGCCCGGGATAGATTGCCATGGCATCAGCCTAGCTCACAGCAACCTCAAACTCCTGGGCTCAAGCAATCCTCCTGCCTCAGCCTCCTGAGTAGCTGGGACTACAGACATGCGCCACCATGCTTGGCTAATTTGTTCTATATATTTTTAGTTGTCCAATTAATTTCTTTCTAATTTTAGTAGAGACGGGGTCTCACTCTTGCTCAGGCTGGTTTCCAACTCCTGAGCTCAAACAATCCGCCCGCCTCGGCCTCCCAGAGAGCTAGGGTTACAGGCATGAGCCACCGCGCCTGGCCGCCCATTTGCTTTTATTTAGAAAGTATTCTTATATTCTTGTTTCACTTTAGAAAATCTCAGAAGAGACTATTGATGATGCATTAGGGCTAGAATTTATGCCAAGAATACGTGGCAGAATTTTAATTATTGAACCAATATTCAAACAAAATTAATTGTCTCTATATCAGAAGACTTATAAATGAATGTACATTTATTTGTTTTAAGTTAAAATCTTTAAGGCATACATTGGGAAGTTATAGTAATAAAAACAGCATGGTACTGGCATGAGAAAAGACAGAAACCAATGAAACAAAATAGAAATCTCAGAAATAAAGCCACACATTTATGGACAGTTGATTTTTAACAAAGGTGCCAATAACACACAATGGTGAAAGGACAGTCTCTTCAATAAATAGTGTTGGGAAAACTGGTTATCTACAAGTAGAAGAATTAAACTGGACCTTTATCCCACACCATATATAAAAATCAACTCAAAATGGATTAAAGGCTTAAATGTAAGCCACAAAACTGTAAAGCTAATGGAAGAAAACATAGGGGAAAAGCTCCATGACATTGGTCTGGGCAAATAATTTTTGGATATGATCCCCAAAGCACAGGTAACAAAAGAAGAAATAGACAAAAGGGATTGCATCAAACTAAAAAGCTTCTGCATAGCAAAGGGAGCAATCAAAAGAGTGAAGAGACAACCTACTGAATGGGAAAAAATATTTGCAAATCATACATCTGATACAGCATTAATATCCAAAATACATAAGGAACTCAAAACAACTCAGTAGTAAGAAAACAGCCCAATTAAAAATGGACAAAGGATCTGAACAGACAGTTCTCAAAAAAAGACATACAAATAACCAACAGGTATATGAAAAAATGCTCAACATCACTAATCATCAGGCTAATGCAAATTAAAACCACGAGATATCACATCACACTTGCTAGAATGGCTATTATCAAAAAGACAAAAGACAAGTGTTGGAGAAAATGTGAGGGAAAGGGAACCCTTGTACATTGTTGGTGAGAATGTAAATTAGTACAGCCACTATGGAAAAAAGTACAGAGGTTCCTCAAAAAATCAAAAAAAGAACTATCATATATATATGATCCAGCAATCCTACTACTGGGTATATATACAAAGGAAATGAAATCAGTATCTTGAACAGATATCTACAGTCTCATGTTCATTGCAGCATTGTTCACATTAGCCAAGCTATAGAATCAACCTAAGTGTTCATCAATTTGTGAATAAATAAAGAAAATATGATATATACACATAATGAAATACTATTCAGCCATACAAAGGAAGGAAATACTGTCATTTGTGACAATGTGAATGAACCTGGAGGACTTTAGGTTGACTGAAATAAATCTGACACAGAAAGACAAATACTGCATGATCTCACTTATATGTGGCATCTAAAAACATTGAACAGTAGAAGTGGAGAGTAGAAGGGTGGCTATCAGTGGCATAGGTGGGGTGGGGGTTGGGGTGATATTGGTCAAACTATACAAAATTTCAGTTAGACAGGAGGAGTAAGTCTGAGATATCTATTATACAACATGGTGACCACAGTTATTAATAACAATGTATTCTTGAAAATTGCTGAGAGTAGATTTTATATGTTCTCACCACAAAAATAAATATTCGAAGTAATGCATATGTTAATTAGATTGATTTAGCTATTCTACAGCGTATACATGTTTCAAAACAACATGTTTTACGTGAAAAACATATATTAATACAATTTTTATGTGTCAATTCAAAATAATGAAAAACATTAAAATAAAAAGTCAAAAAGGTCACACACAGACAACCTAATGAATCGACTCAAAGATCTGGAAAAAGAAGAACAGACTGACCCCAAACCCAGCAGAAGAAGGGAAATTATTAAGATCAAATCAGAGCTTAA
>CAUYSK010107382.1:0-14682 GCA_963575035.1 Avahi laniger | reverse complement strand
CTAGCACTCTGGGAGGCCTAGGCGGGCGGATTGTTTGAGCTCAGGAGTTCAAAACCAGCCTGAGCAAGAGCGAGACCCCGTCTCTATTAAAAATAGAAAGAAATTAATCGGACAACTAAAAATATATAGAAAAAATTAGCCGGGCATGGTGGTGCATGCCTGTAGTCCCAGCTACTCGAGAGGCTGAGGCAGGAGGATCACTTGAGCCCAGGAGTTTGAGGTTGCTGTGAGCTAGGATGACGCCACGGCACTCTAGCCAGGGCAACACAGTGGGACTCTGTTTCAAAAAATAAATAAATAAATACATCTGTGAGTTTTGATTATAGTAATTCTCTCAAGGTTGTTTAGTTCTAAATACTTTGTCATTCCAGTGTGATTTCTTTTTTACCTACTATATTTTTTTTCCTTACTTATACAGATAACTGATTTTATTTTTTTTTATTTCAGCATTTTACGGGGGTACAAATGTTTGGGTTACGTATATTGCCCTTGCCCCACCCAAGTCAGAGCCTCAAGCATGTCTATCCCCCAGACGGTGCACACCGCACCCATTAGGTGCATATATGCCCATCCCCTCCTCCCATATTTTTAAGGAACATTTTTTAGTTCTCAAAAAATACGGAGTTTTTTAAATCATTCTCATTATTGAATTCTAATTTTGTTATGGTCAGTATACATGGACTGATTTATAGCCTTTGACATTTGTTAAAACTTTCTTTCAGATGCAGCATTTGGTCAATTTTATTTTCTTTGAGACAGAGTCTTGCTTTGTTGCCTGGCTAGAGTACAGTGGCATGATCATAGCTCACTATAACCTCAGACTACAGGCACGCACCACCACGCCTCACTAATTTTTCTGTTTTTTTGTATAGATAGGGTCTCGCTCTTGCTCAGGCTGGTCTCAAACTCCTGACCTCAAGCAATCCTCCTGCCTCAGCCTCCCAGAGTACTAGGATTACAGGCATGAGCCACCATGCCTAGCCAGTATTCGGTCAATTTTTATATTAATAAATGTTCTAGATATGTCTGAAAATACAATATTTTCTCTTTTTGTTACTTATGCTATCTAGATTTTATCCTATTGAATTTTTTATTCCAATAAGTATTTTTTCATTTTCAGTTTATAATTGGTTCTTTTTCATTTAAACCTGTTCTTGTATTATTTCTACCTATTTTTGTTTCATGATTTAGGGGTTTCTTTTGTAGTCTATGATTTCGTCATATATCCATTTGTGCGTCCTAAGAATACCTGAAGTTTTTTATCACACCATATTTCAAATTACTTTAATCTGGAATGAATTCATGTTCTGATTATTGACATTATTAACTTTGTTCTGAACATTTCTTCATGTTTGGAATTCCTATTCATGGGCACAAACATTTGTTTTGTTTGTTTTTGTTTCTTTCTCCCTCTATTTTATCACACCTGGTAGTTTTAGAGTTTCCTTACTTTGGCCAAAGTCCCCAGTCCAGAGTCAGATCTCATAATACGGTATTTTAGATTTCCTGTTCTGTTATGTTACCAGAGACTATCACAGACACAGTTAATGAACCAATGGGCTACTTGGTTTAGCAAGGTTGTATTTGTGTCTTTCTGTCTCTTTAAGCCTGTAGTTCCAGATAAGCTATAGGCCTGGTCAGTGCTTGGCAGCAGTTTTTATTCAGCTTCTTTTCTAGAGCTCCTTTTTGATCTGAAGTTATGAACCTGGCTCTATTCTGTGTCTTGACTTTCACCCCACAAGAACTATCCACTTCTACTTATTTTTGGACTTAGAACCCAGTAAGTCTAGGGCTTGGCTCAAATCATAGCTTTGCATTTTGGGGGTTTTTTCCTAGTCTGTGAAAATGTTCATCTTGTTTTGACTAGACTTTGTCTGTCTGTCTGTCTGTCTCTCTATCTCTCCACTTCATCTATTATAAAATGTATTTGGAGTAAAGGGAGTGTATCAAAGGATAATTTACTGAGCTATCTCTGGCTGGAAATCTACCTAAGCTTTTTAAGGAATTCTTTAAAAGAAAGAGAGAAAGAAAATAGAGAAAGCATTCAGTTTCTAAAGCAGCAATGAAAGATTGTCTCTGCTTATAAGATAATTCTCTGCTAGAAAAGTAGACAAGTTGATTACAATTTCTGCCAATTTTCCTCCAATAGCCAGGGCCCTTACTGCTACTTTCTTATTGTCTGGCTGCTTCTGCCCTCACTCAGGACTGCTTCCTTCTCCTCCCCTCATTTAAAACTTCTTCTCTTCCTTGAAGAGTCATCAGTGCTCAGCATCCTGTCAATTCAGTCATATAATTAAAGTATTCAAACTAAATTATAAATAAAGATTGAGACTCCAGTGAGTACTTAACCAGTCAATATGCGGAGTAGAATTTGCGTGTGAGTGGTAATGCGAGGAGGGGGAGTTGGCTTTGATTACATGTGTATTCTTACAACCAGACAAAGGCCCAGGAACAGCATGAAGAGCCTCTGAAATGAGGCCACTTGACGTAAGGAGGTCCCAGTAATTCTGCCATAATAAAAATTACCTGCTAGAAAGTGGGGCCAACATGAATAAAAGAGTTTTCCAAGGCAGGATCAAAGCGAAGTGTGTGTATAAATGTGTGTTTGTGTCTCTGTGTGTGCGTACACATAAGCATGTGCTGTAAGCTGCTACCCACAGGAATAAAAGCAGCAGTATTAACCCAAACGGCTTCCAGTTACCATCTGGAATGTCTGGGAATTACTGACCAGGATTATTAGAACTATATTATTTCTCCATGTCTGTTATTTTTGCTTTCTATGAGGGTTAGCAGTGAATTTCAAAATTAAATCAAAAGGACCCAAGGGCTTATCTTTGAGAGGAGCAAGAGGTGAAGCTGGCCACTGTAGTCCATTCCATTGCCAGGCCTGGGGAGAAGAATGGTCTCAACCAATAGGGTATAGTGGTAACAACTAAAGGCATAAAAGACAAAATGAGTGTCAGGGACCTTCTGCATAGAATCTGGTCTGAGTTTGAAAGGGATCGTTAGCCCTCAAAAGACCTATATTATGGCCTGAAAATACCACCTCCTCCACCCTTACTTAGTTTTACGGGTTATATAAAACATGGAAAATCTTTCAGCTCAGTTACATATATGCGCTAAAGGAATCCCTGATGGAGTCTCTGGCCCTCTTCACAGAAAAATGCATATGTGAGTTTTGTATAGAATTTCAGGGAGTTTGTGGATGCCTGGTTTAAGGTATCTGCCTGTCTAGGAAAAGAGTAATTTTGCATAATAGACTGTAAGTGTTTCAAATTAACAACTTTCATAGGAAGTAAGTCCTCATGGATTCCCCTAATTCCACCCCAAACCTCTCAGTTCTTCGGGGTAGTAGATATTATCTTCATTGTTGTTTATTCCATTTCTGGTAATGATCCCAAATTCTGATTCAACAGTATTGTCCAAGCACCTCCCATCCTGAGTATCCCCAAATTCACACATAAAAAAGAAAATTCCAAACAGAAGTAATTGATATTACTCTCCCCGGACCATTCTAGTCCATGATATCCCTAATATCCAAAGAGATATCTGGTCCACACACTGCATCCATCACTAGTTTCTTTTATTCATGACTCTAAACATTGATATTTTACTATAGAAAACAAATTTTGTTTTTGAAACAGTCTTGCTCTGTTGCCCTGGCTAGACTGCAGTGGTATCAGCCTAGCTCACAGCAACCTCGAACTCCTGGGCTCACACGATGCTCCTGCCTCAGCCTCCAGAGTAGTTGGGGCTACAGGCATGCACCATAATTTTTTCTATTTTGGTAGAGATGGAGTCCTGCTCTTGTTCAAGCTGGTTTCAAACTCCTGAGCTCAAACTATCCCTCCACCTCTGCCTCCTAAAGTGCTAGGATTACAGGCATGAGCCACCATGCCCTGCCCATAAATTTTTCTTAAGTGAATTTTCATTACTTTCTTTGTGATTCTCATACATATTTTGGATCCAATGCACACAAAGGGTGTTTCATCAGCTTTAATGTTGTCTCCTTCAGTAATATGGACATGATATTAGGAGGGTTTCCTAGAATTTGCACAATCATTCCCGACTCAAGCTTCTCCCCCGTTGTTAAGAGGAGCGATAGTTAGGGTTTCCTGTCAACATCACAGTCCTGCATTTGGTACGTCTTTTTCTCCCTCTCTTAGAGATACCATCTTAGACCTTGACAGTTCATCTTCAGCAGGTGATACTGTAGTCACTGGACCAAACCCCAGCCTTGATCTCTCTACCGGAATCACAGTGACATTTTGACTGGGGAGATGAGATCTGGAACTTAAGTAGTTGAGAAAAGAGATGATCCCTAAGGAAAGAGAAGAATTTGAGGTGAAGTTCAACAGACAATGGCCTTTTGGCTTTTGAAATTCTCACTCATCCTTTAATACTCAGTTTGGTAGTATTTTTTAGTGAACCCTTCTATCTCCCAGCAGAGTTACTTTACTCTCCTGTGCTCCCATTGCTCCATAGACTTGTTTGGACAAAGCTTGAGCCTCCTGAATTCAAATCATAGCTTCACTACTTTCTGTGTGGTCTTGGGCAAGTTACTCAATCTGTCCATGCCTCACTTTGTGAAAGAACAGGTTACTAATTCTAGGTTTTCAGACTCCAAAATCCATGCTTTCTTCACCATATCCCACTGACTCTCCATGCATAAATATTCTGAATAGGCGCAGTCAGTGATTCCATTTCTCCTGGATTCCACCTCCCTTTCCAGAAGTGATTTCCCTTTCCATCCTTCTAGCATAGGGCAGGGGACTAACTCACCAGAAAACGTGCATAAGAAGTCGCTCCACCAGTTAAGATGGTAGGTCCACAGAAGATCTGACTCCATGGCATCCGTAGTATACCAGTGAACCTGGGCCACAAACAGGCTGAGGCAGAGGAGCAAGCAGGTGGCTAGGACCAGTAGGAAACATGTCACAACCCATCAGCGTCTTCAGTCTGCCTTGACCACCACCCCCAGCTCTCCTTCTGCCTCCAGAGGCCATATGTATGGCAAGAATCAAAAGGATAAAAACTTGAGGATTGACCAAGATGAGGGAGAGAAAGGGGCCTCTACCCTAGTAAGGTCCACTAAGATGTGTTCTGTAAAATAAGATGAGGCAGGTAGCTGGCAACTTGGTGTTGATACTGAAGAAGAAGAGCAAAGGGGTGAGAAAGAGTTCAAAAGCCCCACAGAGGAACTTTGTTACCTTGACTATTTTGCCATGGTGTTACCCTGCCAGTCTAGGTCTGTACCTGAGATGAAGCTGAGCATGGATACCTTCAGATCCAGGGTGCGGGTCGTGCTTCCCCTTCTAGGGATGCAAGAGCTGAAGAGCCAGCCAAGGCCGATGAGTATGGTGAGGACGGAGATGAGGAAGAAGGCCCTGGAATATTGGAGATAATCTGCAAGAAGAGGAGGAAAGGAAAGGCTTGATTAGTGCAGCGAGGGACGTCCCCTTGAGAGTCTCAGAGAAGGGAGGAAAGACAAAGCAGAGCGCGCTACGCGGCATCCTCTTTCCCAGCTCTTCCCCGTCACTTGGAATTTCTTTACTATGATTAAGGTAAAGACGATGTACAAATATTTCTGGGTGCATAAATGAAAACTTAGGGCCGGGGGTGGTGGCTCAGGCCTGTAAACCTCCCACTCTGGGAGGCCAAGGCGGGAGGATTGTTTGAGCTCAGGAGTTCGAGACCAGCCTGAGCAAGAGTGAGACCCCGTCTCTACTAAAAATAGAAAGAAATTGGCTGAACAACTAAAAATATATATATATAAAAAAAATTAGCCGGGCATGGTGATGCATGCCTGTAGTCCCAGCTACTTGGCTGAGGCAGTAGGATTGCTCGAACCCAGCAGTTTGAAGTTGCAGTGAGCTAGGCTGATGCCACGGAACTCTAGCCAGGGCAACAGAGTGAGACTCTGTCTCAAAAAAAAAAAACAAAAAACTTAGATGTAAACTAGTCTATAAGAGGTGTGATTAGTCACAAAATGGATTAAAACTTTTTCTTGTTTCTAATTCTAATGCTAAAAGTAATGCATTTTTAATATAAGTATTAGAAAGACTACAAAAGTATGAAGAAGCAGGAAGAAAATCAGACACAATCCTATTACCTAGAGACAACCATTGTTAACATTTGATTTTATTTCTTTCTATTATTATTCAACCTTCTGTACATGGTGGATATGATACTAGATATCATGTGGGGTTACCTCTTAAGATTATATGATTTTTTCCGGGTTTCTGTTGTAAACATTATTTTTAATAGCTACAAAATAGTCTATCATATTAATGTACTTTGCTTAATGATATACCCGTTGTTGAACTTGGAGTTTGTTTCTATTTGTTTTTTTCTCTTTCAGATGTATCTGTCATGTACAGACCTTGTCAGCCTGTGACTACAAAATGAAGTCACACTTACTTTTGCTTTGGCTTCTTGTAATGATTTCAAGCCCCAATTTACCAAATTGAAGAAATTTAATCCTGCAAAAATATCTCCCCATTTTTTTCTGAGACCACCCACCGGGGGCTCAGATTTGTTCAAGAAGAGGTCTGCCAATCTACAGAATGGAAGAAAATATTTGCAAATTACTCATCTGACAGGCGACTAATATTCAGAATATACAAGGAACCGAAGACTTCAGCAGCAAAAAAGCAAACAATCCAATTAAAAAAATGGGCAAATGATCTGAACAGACATTTCTCAAAAGCAGACATACAAATAGCCAATAGATATATGAAAAAATGCTCGACATCACTAATCATCAGGGAAGTGTAAATCAAAGTCACAATGAGGTATCACCTTACCCCAGTCAGGATGGCTATTATCAAAAAGACAATACATGCTGGTGAGAATGTGGAAAAAGAGGAACTCTTATACACTGTTGCTGGGAATGCAAACTAATATAGCCACTATGGAGAATGGTATGAAGGTCCCTCAAAAAATTACAAATAGAACTACCACATGATACAGCAATCCCACTATGGGAATTTATCCAGAGGAAAGGACATCATTATATTGGATAGGCATCTGCATCCCCATGTTTGTTGTAGCTTATTCACAATAGCCAGCAGATGAATGGATAAAGAAGATGTGGTACGTACACACTGTGGAATAATATTTAGCCGTAAAGAAGAATGAAGTCCTGTCATTTGCAGCAACATGGATGGAACTGGAGAACATTATGTTAAGTGAAATAAGCCAGGAACAGAAAGTTAAACATCAGATATTGTCTTCATATGTGGAAGCTAAAAAAAGTTGATCTCATGGAAGTAAAAAGTAGCACAGAGGATACTAGCGAATAGGAAGGGTGGGGGAAGGAGGGACAGGGAGAGATTTGTTAAAGGATACAAAATTACAGCTCAATGGGAGGAATACTGTAGGATGACTAGAGTTAACAATAATATGTTGTACAGTTTCAAATAGATAGAAGGAAGATATTGAATATTTCCAACACAAAGAAATGATAAACGTCTGAGATGGTGGATATGCTAGTTACCCTAATCTGGTCACTATACATTACATGTATCGAAACACCACTATGCATGCCATGAATATGTACAACTATTTGTCAATTTAAAAAGTTAAATTAAAAAAAAAAGAGGCGTGTTAATGTTCTTTTGCTCCATTACACAAGTGCCACACCACTCCTCCCCTCGTCGCTTGGCTCCGGATCTCTGTTCTTCTGGGCTCTGCCGCTGCAGATCGGATGCTGGTGAGAGAGCGGGAGAGTGGGTGGAGGGGCGATGTTAAACCTTCCTTTCTTGCTACCACATCCCTAACGTGGAATGGATTCTTCCCTTGATTTCCCCATCAATAATTTACTAAAGATTTAAGAAATAGAGGCAGGGCGCGGTGGCTCACACCTGTAATCCTAGCTCTCTGGGAGGCCGAGGCGGGCAGATTGTTTGAGCTCAGGAGTTTGAGACCAGCCTGAGCAAGAGCGAGACCCCCATCCCTACCAAAAATAGAAAGAAATTAATTGGACAGCTAAAAATATATAGAAAAAATTAGCCAGGCGTGGTGGCGCATGCCTGTAGTCCCAGCTACTTGGGAGGCTGAGGCAGGAGGATCACTTGAGCCCAGGAGTTTGAGGTTGCTGTGAGCTAAGCTGACGCCACGGCACTCACTCTAGCCAGGACAACAAAGTGAGACTCTGTCTCAAAAAAAGAAAAAAAGAAAAGAAAAGAAATAGAGGATAAACTTACAATGACGAGTGAATGTAGCTTTTCTGAGATACCAGAAACCCAGCAATATCTTCAATATCCTATATAGGATGCCTCTTCGTCTGGCTTCTTTCCTGTCCCAGTGTGGCAGGGGCTGGCTCATCCCACCACTGAAAGTTCTCTAAGCACTTCTATGCCTAAAAATCCAAGTCCAGCTTCCAACTAACCAAGAGAGAAGAAATTATGTGTATCAAGTGTATCCCAGTCTAATATCTGCCTTTTAAGTTTCATTTTGTTCTCCAGAACATGACATTTACTAATATGATCAATAATAGTCATTTTCATTACCCACAGGGGTAAATTTTTCTGTGGCCCCAACAAGTTAGCTATATTAAAATATAATAATTCAAGAGCAGCACATTTTCTAAAGACTAGGTCATTCAGAATTATAGTATATATAGCAGCGTATATACTATTATCAGTACATATAGCCTGCCAGAACATATCAGTACATATAGCCCAGATCGAGCTGTAGAAAGCTCGGGGTGACAGGCATCTTCTGCAGTATTTAGCCCACAATCCCCCGTGGACCCTAGCAGCCCTTGCCTATAGCCCTGGACCATTGCCTCAGCCCCCTGACTATAGCCAACTGGACCAAGCAAGGGAACCTGACTCTTGTTGGAACAATCTTATTTTTATGCTTAGAAATTTGGATTTCTCCTTCTGCTTGCTTGAACTAAGAAGATGTAAAGTTAGACTAGGATATCACCTTTTGGGCACTTACACACTAATAAAAAGGAAAAACTGAGCTGTAGAGATAAACCACAGATGAGTGACAAAGTGACTCTATAACAACTAAGTGATCGACTGGCTTGATTTTCTCTGTCTGAGATTCCAGCTTCCTGTGGAATCCGCTAAGGCCCAGGAAACTTCCTGCCCTTTAGAGTCTATAAGATTCTTTTGAATCTTTGTAAATAAGTTCGCTCTTTAGGTTATACTAGTTCAAATGATTCTATAATAATATTCAAGATACCAAGGAGCACTGTTGAAGATATCTCCTGTTCAACTCGTCTAAGATATAAAGCCCAATTCCTTCTCTACCATGAAGGGAAGACTATAACTTCATATTTT
Organism: Avahi laniger; assembly: GCA_963575035.1. Taxonomy (NCBI): domain Eukaryota; kingdom Metazoa; phylum Chordata; class Mammalia; order Primates; family Indriidae; genus Avahi; species Avahi laniger. The sequence continues at coordinate 5,386 of CAUYSK010107382.1, read as the reverse complement.
TCTCATAGTCTTTTCTGTCTTAGCTCCTCATCTCCTGAAATCCACATAATCAAGATCCTCATAATTCCACAGGAACACCTAAAGACTTGCAGCATGCAAGAGTCTAACCAAGTCTACTAGTAACAATCATATACAACCAAGTATATAACCAAACTAAACACTTAGCTTCAGATCTAAAACATCTGCATTTGGTTAACTTCAATAGTTTTTTTATTCATCTAACTAAAAAACAAAGAATTGTCCCAAAGCTGAATTTAAGCTTCCATTTCCTATATGACCAAAACTGATTTCAAGTTTTACTTTTCTTTTTTCTTTCTTTCTTTTTTTTTTTTTTTTTTTTTGAGACAGAGTCTCACTCTGTTGCCCTGGCTAGAGTGAGTGCCGTGGCGTTAGCCTAGCTCACAGCAACCTCAGACTCCTGGGTTCGAGCAATCCTACTGCCTCAGCTGAGTAGCTGGGACTACAGGCATGCGCCACCATGCCCGGCTAATTTTTTCTATATATTTTTAGTTGTCCAGATAATTTCTTTCTATTTTTTTTTTTAGTAGAGATGGGGGTCTCGCTCTTGCTCAAGCTGGTCTCGAACTCCTGAGCTCAAACAATCCACCCACCACGGCCTCCCAGAGTGCTAGGATTACAGGCATGAGCCACTGCGCCCGGCCTGATCTCAGCTTTTAAATGAGAGTTTTTACAGCAGTTTACCCTTCAAAGTTTCAAAAATCTTAGAATCTAAGTTACAAAAGATCCTGCTTGTATGTTTCAGTAAGAAGCCTTGGTACAGAAAGAGGAGTGCCCTAGGTGAAATGTACCACCCGTGTGTCACCCACATAGGTCACCTGTTTCCAAACATTTCTGAAGTTTTTCTTACTACTGTGCTTTGATGTGAACTTAAGTTGCAAGAATATCAAGACAAACCTCACAGCTTACTAAAAGCAATGAAGCTAACACTCTGGAAAGAGGAAGGATGTCACTTTCTATTTGGAGGGGATGAGAAACTCGGTAAGATTTTCGCTGGTGTCCTCAGGATCAGCCTGATGAGTGATGCTGCACTTAAAAGTACTATCAGGTAGGACATGAAAGCTATTAAGACTAAAGCGGGCACCACCCCACCAGAAAGCAGTAGCGTTCTATCCCATCCCCTGACATCTCCGTAAAATGAAAACATTCACCATTTGGGAGTTTGTTAAATGACGGTCAGGATCTCCTCCTACTGCTGTGGAAGTAAAACTTTGCCAAGGAGGTTTTGGAAAGTGACAGGGGCAGGGCTATCAGCTGTCCCACTCTTGTAAACAAACAGGTTTGATTGACACTAGAGGCTTTTCTCTAAGCCTGCTGACACCCTGCAAGGAGGCAGTGGGGAAACCAAGATGACATGAGAAGAAAGGAGTGGAGGAGAGAAGCGGCCGTATTTATGCTGAGCCCCTGGTGTTAGCTGTTCCAAAGAGATTTGCCAGCAGGACTCCCCTCACTGCACCCTAGGTCCTTCAGCAAAAACCAAGGCCAGGATAGGGACGTGGTACTGCAAAAGGATCAAGAGCTAGAGTGAACAGCTGGAGGTGGGGTGTGGATAGGATTCTGGGGATGAAGAAGTTGCTGCGGGAGACAAGCTGGGAAATCAGCTCACTTATTTAGCCAATGCTAAGCTGCCATGGTGTTGCCATCGTGACTTCATTCCAGGCACATGAGGCCAACACAGAACTTCCCCAGGCTCGGGGGAAGTGTTAAAAGAAGGTGGTTTTGGAATGGAAAAAATCTTGGGTGGAGACCTAGCATCCTGGAGAGGAGTCTGGGAAATCTGCTTGGTATTGGGGTTCCCTTGGAACCCAGTTGGAGTGCCAGAATAAAGCATCCCTGCACAGCTTGGCGATGTGAATTGCATGGTGGTCCCTGGGGTCCTAACTCTAGCGTGCCCATGCCTTGACTAAAAGACCTACCCTTTCTTTCCCACCCTCTGCAAAACTGTAGAAGTTACTCTCTGGCAACACATCCTTTATATCATGGTCTGATCTCACTAATGCTATGGGGAGATAACAGAAAGGTCTGTTCCACACTTGAAGCCTCTTAGGAGAAGTGAAGGGTAACGTCCTCTACTCCCCATCCCTTCTTCATCCCATTAGCAACAGCTACAGCAGAGAGGCTATCAGTCAGCTAGACGAAGGTGGAGTCAGATACAGGGCCACGACGACCTGAAGTGAGCCCAGGACGTAAGAATATGAGCACACACACGTTCTTGAATGCACCCAAGCTATCCCCTGTGAAACTCATAGAAATGACTGAGGACACTGTCAGGTAGAGGGAATAAATTCTTGCAATCCAATAGGTAAAAGTTCGAAGTCATTGAAATGGATAAAAATTATTTGACAATAATATATTTGGGCAATAATAACATCATATTATTGTCACAGGCAGATGAGGCCTGGACATGATAATTACATTTTGGGGACTCCTTATGAGATCTGTATTGCAGACTAGTTACTGACCTTAGAACTGGACTAGTTAACATTGGAAATGGGGTGGATACTTGACTTAAATAACTGTATGTCTTAAGGACTCACTTAGTTGACTTTCTCTAAATAATTAACAATCTGGCATAAAGGTGAACTCAGGGTTCCAAGAAATAAACTATTTACTGCTTTTAAGTGACATGATTTCAGGATTCTAATTCATTAAAGATTTAAATAATAATCTTAAGGCCTGAAGTATAGCCTGGGCACCCAGTTACAGAAATAATTTCAGTTTAATCTTAATGCCTGAACCTTTTATTCCATTTCTAATTATTTCCTTGGTATTAACTTCTAGATATGGAATTATTGAGTCAAAGATGAACATTTTTAAGTCTCTGGATATACATAATCATATTGCTTTGGTAATACCAGTTTGCATGTTGTGTGTGGGAGTATGCAGTAGTGCGCATTATCACTGAAAAATCTCTGTTAACATGACGGTTGAAAATTTACATCTCATTGTTTGTTTGATTTACCTTTCTATTAAAGAAAGGTTGAGGTTAAATTGTTTTTTCTATTTTTGTGGGACAGTTATAGCTCTTGTTTCGTGAATTGTCTGCTCAAAAAGAGTTGCCTTATTTGGATCTTGGTCTTCTTCTTAGTAAATAGCATACTCTTTTTAATATATTAAGGCCATTAACCTTTATCTTTTATATCTGTTGCAAACATTTTCTCCAGTTATTTTTTTTAGTTGAAGATGCAGGTGAATTGTCTGCCCGCCTTTGTTTTAGTTTCTTCTCAAGATCCTGCTTCAGGATCCTGCCCCTTAATTCCAAAGGCCGCAGCCCACGGCACATAACTGATGCTCCACCTCAGGAGTGAGCCAAGGTGCCCTCTTCCCCCAGCATCTGGGACCCCTGCTTATCTGAGAAGGGTAATAAACACTGCACTCAAGTATGTTTTCTTCCACAATACTCGCTTCTTGTGTGAGTGCATATCTTGTGGGTGATGGGAAAACTGTCAGTGTTTCCTGGCATTCGTGCCAAGTATGTCTCAACGGGCTTACGAAACCAGTCTGTCTGTCACAGTCCAGCATGCGGCATGTCTTTGCTCTAAGTCTTTGGTCTGATTTAAAAACTCATGTATATGATATCATCTGGACCCCAGAAGCTTATTTTAAAATATTTTGTTGCATTTTCAAATTTATTTAAATTCACACAAAATTCGACGTAATTCACTCTACAAAGCTGGCATTTCTCATACCACATATCAACATACATTTCAGTTCTCCATTGCTGCTAGTGGAAGAACAAGCTGACCCTGCTAATCAAACCTAATGGGTGCTGAGACACTTTGCTTTATCTCCCAGCTGTGACCAATCACTTATCATCTATTTCTGCAAGCTGCATCCGAATGCCAATCACATCGCTTCCCAGTAATACCTTATAAATGACAAAAAAGTTCTTCCCAGATAGCAAAGAGTATCAACTTATTATTTGGGACAGGAACAGCCCGGGATAGGAGAGAGGAAGAGTACACAGAGGCTACCAAAGTAAAGGCTGACTACATTTACAACTTGGCTGAGACCCGTCTTGGACTTGGAGAGGTGAAGACCCAAAGATCTCACAGGAAGAAAGGTGAAGGGATGATGTGGCAGAAAGCTCTGGAACTGTGGGGCCTATGGCTTTTACTTTGGTGGCACTCACAGGGTGGCTTGGGTGTGTGGCTCCAGCACAGCTCATGGTTGCATAAGGTCCAGAGTCCTGCGTAGAGCTCAAGGCCATTCTTGACCACCAGGAACTGCACCCAGTTCAGCGGGGACATGCAGATCAGCATCAGGAGGCTAAAACCACAGAGGCTGCCACAGAACATTCGGATGTAGGTGTGTGTCTGATCCACATGATGCTGCCGCCTCTGGGGTGGCATCGAGGCACTCGGATGTTTGTTGGTGGGGAGGGTAGGCTACAAGGATGAGGGAGACATTGCCTACCCAAAAGGATCGCCCCCGATCCCCAGGCTCTCCTATTCTTCTCTACCTCAAATATCCCCATGTGGATTTGATTTGTGGATATCTTTCCCTACTCCTTTTATAAAAACAAAAATTTTAGGGTGATCTTTTCTCTGTCCTTAGGATGCTCTGTCTAGCCCCACCTTTAAGTAAGTCCTCTTCCTCTCATCTGACCTCCAATTAGGGGCCTCCTCACCCTTTGGTATTTCCGGTTCCCCTTTATTTTGGGAACCTCAGGAGTGTGGAAGGTCAAGACTAAATTCTCCCTCCGCGCCATCTTGGCAGCCGGTTCACTTTCTAACTGCCACGGAATTTGCCTCAGCATGCCCTCGCGCGTGCTTCGCAGCACCAAAAAGGGCCAGGACCCATTGCCCAGATCCCATTTCTGTTTTATATTCTGGGTCTGGCCAGATCAGGGAGAAACGATCACATTTTAAGCATGTGTATGTATGTGTGATGCTCCCCACCAGCCCTTCTCCAACTTTTCCCGACTGTCAGCAGTTGCTGTGTGTCAGGCTTTGTGCTAGGTCCTGGGACATAAAAATGAGTAAGACACAGTTCCCGCATAGCAAATAGTAAAGTGTAACTCCGATGTCTTCAGAAGTCACATGCACAAGAAAAGATGCCCGTGATATATACTGTCAACTGAAAAAATTGCAACATAGTGGTTATAGCATGTCTTGATTTTTTTTTTTTTTTTGAGACAGAGTCTCACTGTGTTGCCCCGGCTAGAGTGCCGTGGCACCATCCTAGCTCACAGCAACCTCAAACTCCTGGGCTCAAGCGATCCTCCTGCCTCAGCCTCTCGAGTAGCTGGGACTACAGGCATGCGCCACCATGACCGGCTAATTTTTTCTATATATTTTTATTAGTTGTCCAATTAATTTCTTTCTATTTTTAGTAGAGACGGGGTCTCGCTCTTGCTCAGGCTGGT
>CAUYSK010107381.1:0-24653 GCA_963575035.1 Avahi laniger | reverse complement strand
CCAACATTTATTGTTTTGGAAATTTTTGATAAAGGCCAGTCTCTGGAGATAAGTGATATCTCATTGTGGTTTTGATTTGCATTTCCCTGATGATTAGAGATGTCCATCAACACATGGGTGGATTAATAAAATGTGGTATATGTATATCATGGAGTACTATTCAGCTTTAAGAAACAATGGTGATATGGCACCTCTTGTATACTCCTGGATGGAGTTGACACACATTCTACTAAGTGAAGTATCCCAAGAATGGAAAAACAAGCACCACATGTACTCACCATCAAATTGGTATTAACTGATCAACACACAAATGTACATATAAGAATAACAACTATTGGATGTTGGGCAGGGGGGAGGAGTGAGGGGGAAGGAGGGGACGGGTATTTGCATACACAAAGAGTGCAATGCGCACCATCCAAGGGATGGGCACACTTGAAACTCGGACTTGCGGGGGAGTGGGGAGGCAAGGGCAACATACATAACCTAAACATCTGTACCCCCATAATATGCTGAAATAAAAAAAAAGTGTAAAAAAAAATATGCATGGAATTTGTTTAGATATCAATTTGAACAAACTAACTATAAGAAGATATTTTTAAAACAATCCAGAAAAAGTGAACACAGACTGAATATTAGATAACATTGTAGAGAAAAATTATTGGTTTAATTTTGTTTGTAAATGAAATTAATTAACTTAAATTGGTAGGACTTGTTTGGATTTCCTGTAGTTAAAGTGACCAATGACCTGAGTCAATGTATGAGCTAATATTATAAATATGAACATGCGTTTTGTTATCTATTAAAATAGATCAGACCTACACCCCTCTCACACAAAAATATGCTCTAATTCCTTTAGTTGATTGTGACTGTCTACAGATCTATAGATTTTTTGTGTGTGCCGTTTTCTGTCCTCTAAATTCTAGCCACCTGAGTCTCCCCAGTTCTCGAGTGTACCTCCTCAATTCTGGGAGTCCTTCAAGCTTCACCTGGGTTCTGCCTTCCTGTGCAGCGGCCTGGAAATCCTCTCAAGGCACTAAGCTGAAACAGTCATAGAGCTCATCTCAGCTGCTTACATCTTACGTGGATCATTGTCCTTTATTTTATCTGTCCAGTTTCTTGAAAACCATTGTTTCACATATTTTGTCTCTTTGATTTTAGTTGTTTCATGAGCACATCCAATCTGTATTATTTCATCTTGGTCACAAGTGTAGGTCCTGAATACTTTAGAGGAAAGAAATTATACTTTCCTGAATTCTGCTGAAACATCTGCTTTTGTTAGGATAATTCCAGACTTCTTTCAGGGATTCAGCATATCAAGGAGCACCGGAAGGCACAGAAAAATCTCTGTTCCAGGATGTGGATTATAAACCAATTTTTCCCCTTCTCTTGGTACCTTATACCCACCTGCCCCAAAAGGAGAAGCTAGCTTGATAAGAATGCAATGATTATTGTGGAATGAGGGACATTAGCAGAGGACAGAGAAGGTTTGTGGGCGAGATCCATGTTATTAACGCCATCACCTTGTTACTATTATGTCCCATGATACTTCCCAAGCTGATAACTCAACTTGATTTTTGTGATTCTGGAAGAGAACCAACTACTGTCATTATTGATTCTACAGATTATTTCTGGCTAGGTATTATTAACAGATTCTTTTCTTATAACCTGGAGCCAGGCATATGAAAGTGCCAGGAACACTGGGGTAACTTGAAAGGCAAAGGCTTCCAGTTGCTTCAGCCTAGAAAAATAAAACATCCAACTTTATAACCTAGTACCTGAATGCTGTAAATTAGTCTGATTCATATACTACATAGGAAAAAATAATTGCACAACCCACTTAACCCTGACTATTTAAGGTGTATTGCGTACATTAAAATGATGCATGTTCAGTTCCTAAGAATGTCAAAATATTGAATTTTTTCTTCTTCCCTTCTGTTACTGTTGCCAAAGAGCTGCTTCCTGCATTGTGTCCATTAGTTCACTGTGAAGCAACTAAAAGAGCTTTACCTATTCAGTATTGCAGGCACCCACATTTCCACTTCCTTTCCTCAAAAATAAATTTTCTTGAAATCTAACCATCCTTCCTGTCTGCTTATAGCTTAATGTATTAGAAGCCAGTTAAATCTGGGAATTCATTTTCCTCATGAGTCAGATGAGATATTAACTGCACCCCCCACCATAAAGTGTTATTATCAGTTTAAAACGAGGTAAAGTAAATTTCATTTGTTGTACACAGTTTTAAAAATTCTACCTGAGATTCTCAACATCATTTTGATTTATTATATTAATATTGTATTTTAGGTATTAAGAACTGTTCCCTCGCATGCTAAACACTTTTAGCATTGTTCTTACTGATGAACTCTAAAATCATCAGAAAGGGTAACTAAATCACCATATTCCACATTCGAGTAATGAGCCACAGGAGCAAAATTCTGCGAGCCACTGTATTAACCTTCTGCCACTGCCTCTGAGGTCCATGCTGTGAGAATTCAACAGCAGTTATTTGACTACTGTGACATTTCTTCTTTTTCCCCTTTCTCCTCTATCTCATTTTCCTCCTCTTTTTTTGCATGCTGCATGGTAAATTTTAATTTGTGCTTAACTCTGGAAGAAAAATAAAATAATAGTGTCTAAACATGTAATACTCTTCAAGTGATATTTTAAATGAACAAAACATATCCATATTTCTAAATACTGATTATAAATTAATTCCTAAAGAAGTCATCTTCATAGTCTGGGCTTATAGCAAAAGCTCACAATATTCCTTTATTTTTTAGCTAATATTTTTTCTCTACTCAAAAATGAATGCCGGCCGGGCACAGTGGCTCACGCCTGTAATCCTAGCACTCTGGGAAGCCAAGTCAGGAGAATTCCTCGAGGTCAAAAGTTTGAAAACAGCCTGAGCAAGAGTGAGACCTCATCTCTACTAAAAATAGAAAGAAAGAAGCTGGACAACTAAAAATATATAGAAAAAATTAGCCGGGCATGGTGGCGCATGCCTGTAGTCCCAGCTCCTAGGGAAGCTGAGTCAGGAGGATCGCTTGAGCCCAGGAGTTTGAGGTTACTGTGAGCAGCTAGGCTGACGCCATGGCACTCTACCCCGGGCAACACCTTGAGACTGTCTAAAAAAAAAAAAAAAAAAAAAGAATGCAAAGAGCCAAACCACATTAAAATTCTCCATCTTTTATCCAATAAAATATACTCTTTATTTTCCCCCAAATTTGATGATATATGGTAGTAATTCATACATTTCTCTTTCCTACCTGAGAAACTCAGCCTGCTTCTTCTGAAATAACAATATAACAAGTATGACAGTTTTCTGTGAAATCTTTCATGAATCTCCTCTACCTGTATAAGCTATGATTTTTGGCGGGGAGAGGTTTTTTTTTACATAAATGGGAAAAAATTATATGCATTGATCTACACCATCCTTTTTTTACTTAATAATATATCTTGGAAATCAAATATGGATTTATTATGGCATTTTTATTAATTTTACTTTATTTGTCTCCACAAGAACATATTGTATTCTGCTATGTTCTTGTTCCTTTATCAACATTCAGAGAAACACTTCTGCTACCATCTTTTAATGATTATTTACCAGGGATATCAGAAGGGAACCTCAGAGCATAACTCATCCCAACAAAAAAGAAATTGAAAGATTGTAATAATAAAATCCTCCTTGGGTGGTCCCTTATCTGATCCATTTTATATAAGATAATGTTAACAGTGTCAGTTATTCTTTTACTCAAAAATCTTCTTTGGTCCCAAATACTTATTTAATCATATACAATTATTAATTTCTTAACTGATCATTTTAAGACTGAAATACCTGCAAATCTCTACGTCTCAGTATTCCTCTGGACATATCCCATGCTTTGCCCAAAGTGACCTTAGTCTGTGAAAAGGCCCATGCTCTCCTACCCCTCTGCCTTTGCTTAGAAGTTTTACTCTTCCTGGAATGTCCTCTCCCCTCCTCCAGTAGTCAAAAAGCCACAAGGCCTTGTTTTCCTAGAAGAGGGTATGACATCACTTTTATCTGATGTCCCTTAATATATTGTTTATATGTCTTTTAAGACCTTTGTATTCCTCTTGCATTAGATATATCTGCATACTAAATATCCTTTTTAATGTGATGATTAATTACTTGAGAGCAATTCCAAGGTCTTTTTCTTCTGTGTATGCCATGCAGTGCTCAGGACAGTATCTTAGGTAAGGTAAATGCTCAGTAAGTATTTTCTCATTTGAACTGAGTCAAATTTAGTACATTTCTACCCCAGCATGGGAATAAGTTTCTGATTTATAATGAGAACCAGTGGAAAATATTTCAACAAGTCTTACTGGAATTTATCCATTCCATTAAGTGAAAGGCAATTGTGCAGTAACCAAGTAGGTACTTATTTTTTTTCCACAGAGTAAGAAAGTACAAGTTTTCATTTAATGATAAAGATCAAAAACAAAGGAAACTATCAGCAGTAATAGTTTCCATTACCATGAATAAAAATATTTGGCTTTTAATAAGGGACATACCAGATGCAATGACAGAAAAAATGATGTCAAACGGCAATTACTTTTCCCTATATCTGACCAAAGTCATTAAAAAGAAAAGACTTTATGGTGGCCCTGGTATCAAAAATGAAGAGAATAATTAATCAAGTTATTAAATAATCACAAGAAAGAAAAATTGTTTCTTTAACTTAACAGTGTGAGTCAAATTTCCCACTTAGCTAGAGAAAACATGCTTATCTTAGGGCCAACTTCTAAGCTTTTCAGTGTACATTCTATTCTTGCATTAAAAATGGAGAAAAGTGAGTCCTTACTTGATATGTTGTCTCATTTCTGCCAAATTCTTTTAACAAAATTTCGTCATTCCCACTAGAGTCCCAGAACTTGGCATACATGTACGATGAGCCAACTTTAGGGAGCGGCTTTTGCTACTAGTTATTGGAGAGAACAGCACGAACCCTGAGAAAGCCAGTGAAAGTGGGCCACATGTGGCTCTCATTCTTCACTTATCAGCATCGAGACCCTCTCCATATTGATCTCCACTACTTCCATTGCAAACGTATCATATACCACCTGTGTTAAATGAGTTTATTGAACTTGCCAGGGAGAGGATGGGTGCAGAATGCAACATATGAAACTTTTCCATAGAGGGAAAAATATTATAACTTCCAATTAAATACATTAAATTCCAATTAAATACATTCGAAAAGATGTACTTCGAATTATTAAAGAACTTTTGGAATCCAATCTATTTGCAAAGAGAAATTGTATTCTCATCTAATAGTGCTATTAAGGGGAAAAACGAGAGTAAAATCTTGTACCCTCACTTTATCAATAGACAAATAGGTCTGGGAAAAAGACCTATTAAGGTAGAAAAGTGGTAAGAAGCATATGAGCCAATAGTAAATTTAAAAAATAAATGTATTTTAGGAGTTTCTATTCATTTTATGAATTCAGATTCTAAATTTGTTTGGCTTTTGGTTTGTTTGAGTTATAACAGACAAATTAAATAGGGAAATATGATTATTTCAAAAACCGGTTATATCCATACGATTTTTTTTTTTTAAAAAGAAGTAGCATATTTTGTCTTGGTATTACATTTTGTGAAAAAAACTTTTCTGGTGCATTTAAATTCATTGAATACAATCATATACTGAAAATTTTTCTCAGTAATGATTTCATAGCACATTTCATATGGTTATTTCTTATAACAATCTCTCCACGAGTTGTAATAAGATAATAAAATAGTTACCAACAATTGAGCATTTATCACAAGCCACATCTAGTGCTAAATGCTATACATTTACTATCTCATTTAATTTTCGTAAGAGGTATTACTATTAAAACCCACTAAACAGACAAAGAAACTGGGACTTAGAGAAATCGAGCAAATTTTTCAAGGTTACACAACTGCCGAAAGAGGCAGTCAGACTTCTAACCTAAGATTGGCAGGCTGGAAGATGCATTTAACCATACATCTCCTGTAAGTATCTCACAAATGAACAAAATGAGTAGATCTAAGAATAACAATAATAGGTAACATTTTTGACCACTTAATTATGTGCACGACACTCTTCTTAACATTTTACATGTAATAATCCATTTAGACATCATAAGAACCTATGAATGAGTAAGTACCACCATGATCCCTATTATGCAGAGGGCTATAGGAAGGCACAAGGAGTGTGAACATTTACTTGCTCAATGTCTCACAGCCAGTAAGGGCAGAGCTGTGGTTGAAGTCCTAGATTGCCTAATCTTCAGACAAGGTTATTTTTATATCCAAATTTTTGACAATCAGGCAGGAAGAATCTTCAGGATATGTTCTTTTTTTAAATCGATGCACAGTATTTGTACATATTTATGAGATACATGTGGTATTTTGATACATGCATACAATGTGCAATAATCAAATCAGGGTATTTAGAATATCCATCACCTAGAACATTTATCATTTCTTTCTGTTGTAAATATTTTAAATCTTTTCTTCTAGTTATTTTGAAATATACAATATGTTGTTGTTAACAATAGTTACCCCACAATGCTATTTTCTTTGTCCTGAATTAGAGATCAATCATAATTTTGGGGGGATACCCAGTGAAAATGGGCAATAGGCTTTTGCAGTTATCAAGGCATAGGGTTCTATTTTCATAGTGATAGAAATTGAAAGGAAAAGAACGTACTTAAATTACAAAGTAAAATAAAGAACAATCACAATTTACCAACTGGGTTTTAGAAGAGAATGAAAATGGCCGCAAGTTTCTGAGTCATGCAAAATGTTGATGTTGTTATCAGTGGCAGCTGGGAAGGAGAAAGTCTTTGAGAAAGTAAATGCATTGGTAATTAATATTTATGTGTATTATACGAGCTATTATTTTGTTGCTCTATCATCACTTGGATTCGTAGAAAGCTTTTTGTAATATTGTATTTGTTTATAAAAAGAACAGAAGAAGCTATTAGAGTAGAATGAATGTTAGAAGCTAGTTCTGGTTCCGTATTATGCCATTTACTAAACAGACGTCACTGGAAAAATCGCTTATCTCTGAATATGTCTTTTCAGCCAGGTAATATGCCATCTTAACTTATAGAAGAGCTCTGAAGATCAAAACAACTCAAAAATGGAGCATTACTTCATAAGATATACAGAAAGGAAAAATAGAATGATTGTCATTATTTCTTTCTAAGCCATTGCTCGTTTTAATAGAATGTAGACACACTGGTTTTACTATCTCTAAATAATATTCTTTTTTTTTTTTTTTTTGAGACAGAGTCTCACTCTGTTGCCCTGACTAGAGTGAATGCCAGGGCGTTAGCCTAACTCACAGCAACCTCAAACTCCTGGGCTCAAGAGATCCTACTGCCTCAGCCTCCCGAGTAGCTGGGACTACAGGCATGTGCCACCATGCCCAGCTAATTTTTTCTATATATTTTTACTTGTTCAGATAATTTCTTTCTATTTTTTTAGTAGAGATGGGGTCTCGCTCTTGCTCAGGTTGATCTCGAACTCCTGAGCTCAAACAATCCGCCCGCCTCAGCCTCCCAGAGAGCTAGGATTACAGGCGTGAGCCACTGCACCCAGCCTCTAAATAATATTCTTGAGGTGGTATGGGTTCATATCGCAGCTCTACCACTTACCTTACGTTTGATCTTAAACAAATTACTCAAAGTCTCTGTGCCTCCTCTGTAAAATGAAATCCATAGTAATACTCAACTCACAAGGTTGAGAATTATGGCACAATAAATGAATGTATGATGCCTGTAATAGTGCCTTACCATATGGTAAGTCAATAAATGTCATTATTATTACTAATGCTGACAGTATTATTAATAACTCAATGATTTTTATTATTTAGCCATCTAATGATATTATGGTCTATCATGACTATATGGATTTCTTTAACTTAATATGTACAGAAATTAGTACATCAGTTTTCATATACATCATAATATTAATATTTAAAGATATTCATGATGATTCCCAAATGTAATAATGCATCACATAATATATTTCTGTTGTTTCTAATTGTGCAAATAGAAAAAAGTTAATGCATTGCATTATGTGTGCTTCTAAAAACATACTGTACTTATTTATTGAACAATAATAATTACTTATTATACAGTTGTTTGTAGTGTTTCTGTTACTACACAGTGAAAGAAGAGTAGTTCTGCTATGTCAGTTTGATTTAAAGACACAATGACCTTTCCTACTTTTTCCTTTGCTTTCAGTGAGACTGTTGAATAATCCAATGAGGAAGGCATTTTCCTTGACAGATATTTATCATAGTAAAAAAAAAAAATGCTGAGACTACAAAATATTTTAAAATGTTACAATGTGAATATTATTTCAGTGCATATATTTCTAGTGTGATGGCATTTGCCATCTGACATTCTTGCAAATAAGTCTCTCTTCTTCACACAGTGTATATCCTTTTGCCTGTCTTTCTCGGTTTGTGTCTATTCATAATTAATCTCTAGGTTCCCGTAATAGGCCTCTCCTGCATGTTCTCTTAGCTAAGGAAACAAGTACTCAAGAGTGTAACATCATAGGCAGGGAACAAAGGATGCACATTCCTCTTTCTGTGTTAGAGAGCACTGATGTGATTCTCAGGAGCCAAGCTTCTTAGCAACGAAAGGAAGGATTTACAGCCCTCCAGCTTTCTCGGCTACCAAAGCTCTTGAAGGCTTTCAAGAGCTGACCTTCTTAGCAAAGGGCTGAATTCTTTTAATGCACTCACTTTCAAAAGGTAGCATACCTGTTTTTCCAGTGTGATGTGAATGCTATTAAAAGGGAGTTTCCATGGATACGGATATCAGTGGGAATGAAACAGGACTGTCCTCTTTTCAGACCCATTGTTGCTCCAAATATCCCTAAAACCTAGATCATGTTACTCCTTTTCTTCACCTTTTCTTATGTTCAGCTTCTTATTTAGGAAGCACTGTCAATGGCAGGTAATTAGTGCCTTCCTAAATGTGTGGGTCCAAACACCAAGGTATCTGTGAGTGATACAACGTGTATGTGGAGAAGAGGGCAGTTAATTACTAAGAGTTTATTGAGTGTGAATTTTGTTATGTCTTTTTTTCTATATGACTTTAAAGAATACACGTGAAAAAGAGACACCATCCATTTATTTTTAAATGATACAGAATTTGTAAAATTTAGAACCTTCCTTAAGTAATATGAATTTAAAGTTGCATCCAGACAGCACTACAAAGTCCCTCCTCCCCTTTCTCTCTATACTTTGGGTGAATTAATTCTAGGTATATATTATGCCGCAGAATTATATATTTCTGAAATATTATGATTAAAGTATGTCAAACTCTTTCTGCCAAGACCTAATTGAATGTCAAATGCGATGAAATCAATTCATTTTTTTGAGTCTATTATGTGTCAGGCAATATGCTTGTCACTGGGACTTCTATAATGAAGAGGATATTGACTTTCTCTGAAGAAAGATTTGTACCACTGCCTCTTCGTGGAAATATAAGACTTTGCTAATAAATGTCCCCAGTTTCAAAGAAATGATTATGAAATATTTGCACCACTTATCATAAATCTATGGTGCAGGAACCCCTTACATGGAAGGAGTGCACAGAAGCCCCCCGTAAGGATAGAATTAGGAAAATAAGAAATTGAGCTAACTTTTTCATATAGGAATAACTTCAACTTGGACAAATTTTCCAAATTCAGGGCAGCAGAATCAATTATTTAATAACCTATCAATAGATGAGAGGGCAACCAGTCTTGTTTTAAAGGTATTGCTGATCCAGTTGATTGGAAATTCAGCTAACTTCACAGGTTTTAAGAAAATCTAATGTAGTTGATGAGTTTTTGATCCTCTTACATTGGGTTCTGGTCAAAGAAATATAGGCTAAAACATTATGTCATGATATCATGTGATTTTAGTTTATTAATAAGCAGAAATATTCATTTATGAAAAATTTTAAATGTTTGTAAAATAAGAAAATTTTACTTTTTATTTGCTAATAATTTGATCCCTTTTTAAATATGTGTCAAATCAGTTTGTTTCACTTGGTATTTAAGAAAAATCAAGGTTTTAAAACAACACTAAATTTTTCTATAAGATTTCATGCTGCTATGTAAAAAGTATGTCCCTACCAGTACATCTAAGAAGTGAGTTGGGAAGTCTATGGCATCTCATTAATTTATGAATTGGTATCTCTTAGTCCAACCCAAACATCAGTCATTTCCACAAGAAATGTATGTAGTTTTTTCCTTTTTTTTATTTTCTTTCTGTCTTGGTAATGAAAAGACTAAAAATGCAAATTCATGTTAAAAAAGATTATTATTCTGGTAATCCCAAGTTTAATAATAATTCCCAAATTAGAACTTCAAAACAATGGTCATATTGACAGAATAAAAACTTAACTATCTTAAATTGAGGATAAGAGCATGACTTATGAGATTTTCAGATGACCTTTGAACAATAGACATCATCTGTCATGAAAAAATTTTAACTGTATATTAATATTTAATATCAAATTTAAATTATTTCTCTTTAAGTTATGGGAAATAACCAACAAATATTCGTTATTATCAAAAAGCTCCAGCTTTTAAAACTTTACTTACTCATCAAAAGAACATATGTAAAATTAGACTTTTATTTTTATTTAAATTGAAAAAAGTTATCTTCAGATTCTAACCTTTATTTGTTTCATTAAATTATTAAGAAATCAGTTTCCAAATGCCTTTAAAAGAAACATATTTAATACATGCCTTGTTCACTACTGTCATTTTTGCCTTCTTTGGAAAAGAAGTTAGAAAATATATTAATTATAACCTTAAATATCTACCTACCTTCCAGCCAAAAATATTAAAGGGTGGGAAAGGTAGAGAAAACTTTCACAGAAATTCATAAACCCTTCAAGTACCACAAATGGGTTTTAGGTACCGTGAGCAATTTATTAGATTTATTGCTTGTACTTGTTCACATAAAGGAAGTTATGAGGTATTCTACAAAAGAAGATAAAATTGAAGGTTGTTGGCGGAAACTGTTATTGTTGTAAACTGGCCAAACGAGGGATGTGACCCAGGAATAAAGAAGATGTTATTTTATCTTTTCTGTCACCTGGATATGTCTCTCTTCTGAGTCATCTCTGAGTCTTTTCCATTGTTTTGTCTTTCATCCTTGTTGAGAAAGCACTCTTATTGTTTAGTAAGCAAAATTAGAGTAGCTGAAGTTTATAGAGTCAATGGCTGACAAACAATAAGGTCAATGTCTGTCCCATCCTGGAAAGATTGAGGTTAGAGCAGGTGAAATTATCATTCTGCTTTGTTTTTATGGCTCTAATAGAATGCCAGAGAGTCCCTGACCTCTGCTGCCAGTCATGTCTTACTCTAATAGCAACGTATAACCTTTGACACTCAATTAAAACAGGAAAGAAGGCAAAGAACAGGTCAATATGCACGTCTGGCCAATACAAGCCTTTGAAATAAATTCCAAGGGGCTTTCAAGGGAGCCATAACCCTTATTCATTTGGTTCAAAGGCATTAAAATTATGGTCAGTAAAGTAAAAATAACATAGAAACAAACAAAAATAACCTGTATCATTATTTTCTTTCTGACCCTAAAACCTATGTATTAAGGTAACTTGCAAAGTAACAATTCACACACACACTTTCTGATTGCTGAAGGCCAGGGTGCTGCTGCTAACTGGCTGGGTGGGACAGGATAGATGCTTTGGGCATTGACGTTTGTTGACTTTTCTTGGCGGGGTAGGTCTGAACTCAATTGTTTTAGAAACTTCCTTGACTTCTGAGCCATTTCAGAATTTCATACAATAGAATCATGCCTGTGATTTATTTCAATATCTTTAAAGCCTATCCTCTCTGTAACATGTAGACTATAAAATCCCATGGGTTTCCTTTCCTCATTGTTTTACTTTATCGTTTCCTCATTGTTTTACTTTAAGTAACAGCTCTTCCCTGTTCAACAGAATTAGTTTCATTCAAGCTGTTTGATTCATTTTTTTGCCCTCCTCTGGAAGACTGAATTTTAAAAAGTCAAGTTAAGGATATGTATTCCTTGTATTTAGATGAGAATTCCAGTGAATGTCCACATGGTTGAATCCTCAAATCACTATTATAATTTGAATCTTAGTCAAGGTGTGCTCCGTACACAAAAAGTGGTTTCTGTTTCTTCCATACAATTGATTAGATGGCAGGATACTGAACTTTCACAGTGGTGTCACTTCTATTCCATTCTGTGTATTTGCTTGCATTTTCATGGATTTATGAAGGTATATATGTACATAGCTAGCTAGCTACATAGATAGATAGACATTGTTTTGATGTTCACAGTTCCTCTGCCTTCCTGTATGACAGATGGTTCTTTTGAGTAGGGCATAATTTTCCATTAGTGTATTCTTCTCTTATCCTACCAAGTTTCGGAGAATGCTAAAAGAGGTTACTCACCATTTTAGTTTAAAATCTCAAATCCACTATGCTTATTACTTATGCTTTACATATTAGCATGTTGTAAAGTTTCCCAAGTTTGGTATAATACTACATTATATTCTTTGAGATTTCAGTGGCTATATTGCACACACACAAAAAATGATTCCATTGTCAATAATTTGGGGAAACATCATGCACTATAATTCCTTCTGGAGAATTCCCAAACAGAATAGCATGTGAATGGCCCTGAAAAATACTGTAACTTAAAACAAACAAAAGACTAAAAACTTGTTTAATGCAGCATTCATGATGCAATCAAAGTGCAATTATAGTATGGTTTATCCCTTCAAAATTTATTCAATGAAATTAACCTCACCTGGCTCCTAAATGAAAATTTCAGCAGACTAACGACTCTTGTCTATTAATTACTATTAAACAATGATTAGATTTCCCTAGAAGTACTTTCAGTCAAAAACAGAGTTTCAATATATAAATTAGGTTATGTATTCCAAGACGTGTATCATTATATCATCATTCTAACCCCAGCCAAAGCCTGCTTTAGATGGAAGGAAAAGATACAATTATTGCCTTCAATTTACTCTTCTTCTTTCTCTCCTCTCCTCCAATTTCTGACCCTTCTGAGGGTTCACAAATTGATGGAAGAATTATAAGTGCATAGTAAAAGACTTAATAAAACATCAATTCATATTCTTTGAGCCTGGCAGAAGGTTACAGATCTTGGTCTTATGAGCATGTTATCAGTAGGAATCTCTGTAAAAGTATATTTGACTCCCTAAATTCCCTGTGGTCACTTGTGACTTCTTTCATAGTTTCCAAGGATCCCATAATCGTATCCAGCTTCTTACTGCTGGGATCCCTCGGCCCAACGAGGTGGCTCTACTCGGCAGCACACGAGACTGCTGCACCCGGCACTCCAGCCTGTAGGAAATACTCATACACCCCTTGCCCTTATAAATCTGAGTGTGCAAGTCAATCCCAACATAGTCTTCCCTACCCTGCTGCCAGCCACTTTGTTTTCTCAAATGTAGGTTAGGAAGCCACCTTCAGAATCTCCATACTTCAGAGAGCATATTGTAAGCTTTCTGAGAGTTCCCTAAAAGCCCTCTTAACTAGGCTTGCAGTTAAGAAAGTAGCACACCACATTGCTCCCCACTGATGAGAGTAAGGATGGGAGAAGCACTGTGTTACATCACTTCAGGAAGTAATGCAGCCTGTAATCTATGTGAATGACTGAGGGTTGGGAATGAGAGTTTATATAGTCATCCCTTAGTATTCGTGGCAGATTGGTTTCAGGATCCCCCACGGATACCAAAATATGAGGATGTTCAATCCAGTATATAAAATGGCATAATATTTCCATATAACCTACACGCATCCTCCCATGTACTTTAAATTATCTCTAAAGTATTTACAATACATAATGCAATGTCTATACATCATTTCCTTCAAGTGGATTCAGCATAGTACCCGGTGTGCAGCAAATTCAAGTTCTGCTTTTTGGAACTTTGTGGAATTTTGGTTTTTTTCTTGAATATTTTCAATCAGCAGTTGATTGAATCCATGGATATAGAACCCCTGGATAGGGAGGGCCAACTATACTCTCTAATTGAATCAGAAGGCGCAAAGGTCATGAAGTTTGTTCTTGAATATTGTCTATAAAAACTTCTGCATATGGAAATCTGTTTCTCTCTTCCTTTAAGATCTGATATCTATCATGTTTACATCTTAGTAAACAAGAAGACAGAAAAACAGGAATTTTAATATCCTGTTAACTAAATATTTTTCAAAATTGTTTGATTACAGACATTATTTTTCCTCACAGAACATTTATTAATATTTCATGGATCAATGATAATCCATGTACAAAGTTTTGATAACATTCATAGGTAATAATGTGAGGCCAAAGGTAATAGCCAAGATAACTACAGTTTTTGTCTGCCCAGAACAGCTTCCCATTCTCTTTTTTTATTCCTTTGGAGAATTTTACCTTCTGTCACTGTCACTGGCCACTGTCTGCTGTCAAAAAATAAAAATAGGCAAAATAATAATAATAATCAGGCTAGTACATTTTCCCACAGGATATTTTGGATAGAAGTGATCTCCCCACTTACCCAACACCTTTCTTAAGAAGGAAGAAAAAAATTTGGGGTTAAGAACACCATGCTTATCTCCACATGATGAAAGCTTGTCTGCAGAATAAAGTCAATGCATAGAGAAAATCAGAGCCAAGAAAGGATATTATTTGAGTTCCTATACATAGCTGAGCCTCACAAGACCAAACACATCCCCAAACTTGCCAGTTACATGAGAAAACACATTCTACTATTTTTCTTTCCCCTAAAATAGTTTGGGTTAGCTAGCTCTCACTTGCAGCTAAAAGAGTTTTTGACCCAAACACCCTAAATCACTAAAAACTCCTACTCAGTTGTTTTCTTTTGGGAAATATCAGATAATTCTTCTATTTTGTTTTTAATATTAAATTCATGGGCATATCACAGGTCAATACTAGCTGTTTCATCATTTTCACTTAGTCTATCTCTTATTTCCTATGATCCTTAGTACAAAGCCAAAGACCCTGCCAGATAACTTTGCTATGCTAATGCCAAATCTGACCCCAATATAGCTTAATCTTCGCAGAACATAATAAGGCAATTTCAAAGTAATATTAAATCACTTGGCTTAACTCAAGAGCATAATTTATATTTTGCAGTTTATATCAATTCATGACTGCAACTAAGCTAGTGTTAATGACATTTGTACCTGAACTTCATATTTGAAAATGAGCATGCATATTCATTTCTAAAAGAATCATAAAGTAACAGTTCCCACTGAAACCTTCCTTCTTTTGCTTTGATAGGCTTGGCACTATTTGCTGTTATCCACTATTGTGGTTAGTGGATGACTTACATAATTATTAAAATTAGAATACAACTCTAAACAAAGAAGAACATGCATAGTTCAGTTTAGGAACCTACTTGATACTGAAGGCTTCTCTGTATTGGATCAAAGTATGAGCAACCAGGGGAAATCAGAGAATGAAAATAAGCACAAGACCGAATCAATTTAGGAAGTCATACTTTATTAAATTCCACTACTGTGAAAGATTATCACAGTTTCTCTTCCTCTTGTGAATCTATTCTTGAGAAAAAAGGTATATCACTAATAGATTCGGTGCGGGGAAGGGTGTATTCAAGAGAATACATAACCTTTTCAAGTGTTAATTTAAATATATATTTTCAAATAAATTTCTATATCAGAAAATGTAAGCATATATGATGATCTCATCTTTCCAAAATTCAGCCTCACCTTGTCAAGCAATGGTTATAATCACACTAAGTTTCTCCTTGGAGAAGACAAAAGAGCAACATAAAGAGCTAGTTTAAACTAAGTACAACACCGCTAGAATCGTGTAGCATGAAAGCTTTGGTGGGTGGAGACTCACAGAAAAGAAACAGCTTTCTCCAAAGAAACATATTCCCAAATCTTTCTCATGACACTTCTATAATCTCTATGTGAATCAATTTGTTCAAAATCTTCTTTTAACTAAAAAGGTAGAACCTTGATCAACTGCATTTCATAATTTTGAATGGTCACACTATTTGGTTTAGGGAGACTGGGTGGTTATTAACATCAATATATGAACATAAAGGGTAACACTGGAAAATTTATTTTCATTTTAATTTAAGGGCTCTTTCCAAGAACTGAAATCAGTTCATTCTTCAGGGCTTAATATTGATCTTGTTCTTGGCAGAACAACAAATGACAAATGATTGAGGCAAAAGAGATTAGACAGAGTTTTTCTAAGAGAATTTTATCACACATTTATTAGTGATGGAAAATTCATGTCTATCTCAAAGACTCATGTATTCATAGAACTTTAGAGTTAAAGAAAATATATAATCACCAAATCCTACTCCCTTAGTTTACTAATTGCAAAATGAAACTCAGAGAGATGAGGTATTGTGCTCAATATTGTGCTCAATGTCATAATAGATCTATACCTGAAATTTAGTTCTTAGGCTTTTTCTGCATAACCCTGAACTTGCATATTTCTCAATTACTTTAGAGGCTTCAAAAATCCTACCTTTCAAACTTCTCGGAAGTGCTAAAATCAGAATTTTGAAGCTGACATTGAGGTACATACGAACAATTAATCCCATCTACTCAGTGGACATCATGTGAATGATCAGCTCTCACTTTACCAACAAAATTCTCCAAGATAATAATCAAAATAAAATGATCTCTAAAACTGTATTTGTTTTTGAAAAGCCAAATATTTTGCATAAGTATTGTTAAAATACTCTTAAAATGGAAAAAAAAAACCCAAAACTTTAAAAAGTCATGATCTAGCATGCAATAATTTCATAATTAAAACATGCATGAAATGTCATCTTAAAAGCTGGAAGCCTTTAAATTTGGGGCATGCACATTTATCGCCTTTAAATTTATGACATCTAAATGTAAACCTGAATAAGATATAAATTCATTTATCTTCGGGTGAACTAAAATAATGTGGTTTATTTTGATCATTAAACTTTTATATAGTTTATAATTTCTTACAACAAACATGCATTTTTTTTATTATTATCTGTAAGGCATCAAATACTACTACCTGAGAAATTATCTGGTTCACCTCCATTATACCAAAAATTCTGAAGGACAAAAAAAAAAAAAAAGAAAGAAAGAGAGAGAGAGACAGAGAGAGAGACAGAGAGAGAAAAGAAATCTGGTTTATTGATGGTTACCCAACTCCAGTGTTGGTATCACTAACAGAAGTCATCTCTTGAGTTTCACCTTCCTATGCTTTCTACCACTTGTTATGAGAGTATACCTTCACTTCCAATAAATAGATCCTTTCTTCTTTGATAGTTTTATTTAATATTAAGGTCATCCTTTAGCCTGATTAGTGCCTGTCAGTAAGGAGGCACAAAAATTCTCACTCCTCTTTATCTCAGGTATGGAAGAGGTAGAAGTTGAGGTGAGAGTCTGCAGTGACGAGCACAAATTATCATGAGGAATCAAGTGGGGTAATTTCCACGGCTATTTGTGACCCTGAGTTTACTCTTATACTCTTATATCATGATGAGTTCTTTCTTCTAAGAGCTGGCATCACTTAAGAGAAGAATCAGGGCTAAGAATGAAGCATCTGCAAGCTGAAAGGGAATGTTAATGGATTGGGTGTCAAAATGTCATGGTGGGTGTCTTTCCAAGTATTTAACAGAAGAAGCAATTTGCAAGCAGGACAACCTGATTTCTAAATTCTAGCAGTTTCTCCTTCCACTTAAGATCCTGACTGCTCAAAATTAAATCACAATAAAGATAAATGCAATGTGTTAAGTTGTCCCTGAGCTATCGGAATCAGATAAGAGGTGTGCAGCATTGTGGGAAGATCACATAAGATTGTGATAACTCAAATGCTCAATTTGTCAAATGGCTCCTTCTGTCGGGGAGAGCTGAAGCATTTTCATGAGCTTGAGATCCAGATCCTGAGCAAGTGCTAGAAATAACTGTTTTACTTTGTGGACAAACAAAGATAAATGTGTTCTGAATTATGAGGAGGAAAAAGCAAATGTGATTAAGCTTACATATTTCCAATGTATGTTTCTTCAGAAATAAAACGAACATAAACATTTCATTTCCCCCTAGTCCTCATTATTCTCTACACTATTTTCAATCTCCGTAAAAGTAACAGTAATAGTACTTTGCATTTATATAGCACCATTTGTCCAAAACCTCAGTAATATTAAGGATAGAAATAGTTTAATTTATCCTTGCAATGCATTTTTTATGTAAATAAAGGGTTATTTTTCTCACTTTTTTTGTTTATTTTAAAGACAGACTAAGGTAAGATTAGGTTGGCAAAGTCATATAGACAATGTAACTAAGTAATTTAAAACTGCTGCCCTGTTCACTTTTATATGTCCATGAAGGCCAGAGGATTTGGCAAATACTTTGGCTGAAAATATCGCAATGAAAGTTTAAAAATACTCTCCCTACCTGCATTTTAGCCATTCGCTTACCTGCAGCTTTTCTTACTAAACTATTAAGTTTCTCTAGCAACACTCTTTTGGCTTAAAGAAATTTTCAGTGTGGTTTAAGATAAGATTTTGGACAAAAATGAATCCTAATCCCCAAACTGAAAAAATACATACTCAATTACTAAACCATAAACCAAACAGAGTAGCCACTTTGTATGAGCAAAAGGCTTTCAAATAATGGTCAAGTACAGTAAAGTCATTTGAAAATTAAATGTTTATATAAACATATAATAGAAATACTATGAACTAGATGAAACTTGAGTATATAAACTAGTGGAAAGGGCTGAGGACTCCTCCAAGAATAGCTGATGAGAGGAAAATGGTTAAAGAATTTAGGAAATATATCAGAAGCACTGGAATCATGATAAAGGACTCAGAACGCTGTCTCTACTAAAAACAGAAAATAAAAATTAGCTGGGCATGGTGGCACACTCCTACAGTCCCAGCTACTTGGGAGACTGAGCCAGGAAGATCCCTTGAGCCCAGGAGTTTGAGGTTGCAGTGAGCTACGATGATGCCACTGCAGTCTAGTCTGGGTGACAGAGCAAGACTCTGTCTTAAAAAAGAAAAAAAAAATGTTGGACAAATCAACAAGTCCAGTAAATATTCTTAAAACTGTGTTTTCTCCCTATCATTGAACTTTTGATGGCTTCAGAAGTAACCAGCTTCCCTCCCTCAAAATGAAATTCTTCAAAAAGTTCTTTCCCTCTCAGCAACAGTGATTGATTGGACGGGGGCTGGACCTCTTGTGTATGTATCACATATTTTCTGACTTGGGAGCCTGTGTTCAGGCTGTCCAGCCATGTCTTAATTTTCCTCCTATTTCTTCTCTTCTATGATATTTATCATTTTTGGTTTTCACATTTTCTAATGTGAGTGAAAAGGCTTAATAGGAATTCTGAAAAACCCAGTTTTGTAAAAAATAAAAAGATAGCCCAACCTCAAGACCTTTTGTAACACTGAAAAATGTCTATATTAAAAAGTTGTGCTTTAAGTGTGTTTGAGAAATCTGAAGCAAAAGGAGAAGAGAGATACAAAAAAATAAATAAAAATCAATTGCTACCATTAGGTATCATAGTAACCTATATTCAAGTGCACTGACAGGTATAAAAGGAGTAGTAAACAATGCTTATGTACCTCCAAAGCATAAATAAAAATTAATTACAAGAAGAATGCCACTGTGTGTGTGTATGTGTGTATCTATGAAGAGCACCATCACGTGTTGCCATTGAGTTCAAAGTCTATTTCAAATAATGTCAGGAAGTGAAGAGACTGAGAAAGTTCTGCTAAATCAGTATCTATCCTAAAGAGAGTGATCCTTATCTAGAATTTTAGTTCTCTATAATGTCATTATCCAAACCTCAGAGAGCACAAGTAGTTAGTCAACTAAGAAAAACCGATTTGGTCCTTGATGTTTCATGGATAGTGCCAAGACATAAAAATTCAGAATGAAGGATCAGTATAGCATATAGTCTAAATTAAGGCAATTTTCAATTAATCATTCATTTTTTCAATCAGTCACTCATTTACTCAACAGCTAAAAATATATGTTGAATGCTCACTGTATACCAGACACTTTTCTAGGTACTAGAGATGTATCAGTAAATAAAATAGCCAGAAATCCCTGCCTTCATGAGGCTTTTGTAAGAAAAATCATGTAAAAGTTGATAAGTCTATGTAAATCTCTATAGTCTATATAAGTCTATATAGAAGGTGAAAATTGCTATTGAGAAAATAAAGCTGTAGGAGGCCCAGGAGGCCCAGTTAGGGAATGGAGTATAATTTAAATAGGATGGTCAGAGAACTCTCCAGAAGATGACAGTTAAGCAAAGACTTGAAGGAGCTGAGGAAGGAAGCTCATCATGTGGATAGACTGGGGAATAGCATCATAGGTAGAGGGTATAAACAAACGCAAAGCTGCATTTTTGAATGTCAGTATGGCTGATGAAAAGTGAGAGGGATAGTAAGTAGTTGGAGAGGAAGTCAGAGAGATAATAAAAGGTGGAGAGACAAATCCTGCAGCGTTTTTAGACTATTTTAAAGACATTGGCTTCCATTCTAAGTAAAATCTTGATGTTATTGGGGGGTTTGTAGCAGAAGAGTGACTTCTGCTGATGCATGCATTAGTAAATCTACTCAGAATGCTTTGCAGAGAATAGACTTTAGGGAAGTAAGACAGAAGCAGAGAGACCAGATAGGAGGCTAAGGCAAAAGTCCAGGGCAAGGTATTTGTGGATAGAACCGGGGTGATTATAGGAGAAGTGGGGAGAAATGGGAAGATTCCAGATATATTTTAAAAATAGAGCCAACAAAATTTTCTGACAGGAGATAGGAGACCAGAAACAAAGACAAACAAACAGAAACAAATAAAACCCCTGGGCGAATGCAGGATATTTTGGACTGAGCTTTGAGGTATAAAATTACTGCTAACAAAGGTTGGAACAATTTAAGCAGCACCTGATTTGTGTGAGAGCAGAAAATCAGGCTTGTACTGGTTAAGTTTAAACACATTCGATGCATTGCAGTAGAGTTGTCTGAAGTCTAGGGGTGAGGTCCATACTAGAAAGAAAATGCTATCAGTCTTTTAAAGCACAAAGCCAAATAAGATCCCCAAGACAGAGTGGTCAGAAAAAAGGTCAAAGGAACCCCCAAAGTCCAACAGTAAATGATCAAGATGAGGATAAAACCATTAAGAAATTAATAAAATACATACAATGAAGCAAGGAGAAAATCAGGGGAAATGTGTCATCAAAGAAGTCAAACGAGGACAGAATTTTAAGAAGAAGGGAGTCATTAGCTATGTTATATGCGGATGACAGGCCAAGTAATATGAGAATCAAAATTTGACCAATAGATTTAGCAATGTGATATTGTTGATAACCATGACAGCAGTAGTTTCAGTAAAAAGATGAGAGTTGGTGAAAGAATGGAAGAGGAAGAACAGGAGGCACACAAAGTGTAAACAACGATTTTGAGGGACGTTGCTACACCAAGAGCAAAGAAATGGGATGATAACTGCAGAGTGACAGAGATAAGTGATTTTTTTAAATAGAAGCGTGCTACTTTGGGGAATGGCACTATGATGGAAATGATCTAATAGAAAGGGGAAATTTGGTGAGGGTGAACATAGAGTGATGTTCTTCAGTAGGCAAGAAAGGATGGATCTAGTATACAAGTGAGTGGGCAGGCCTTAGATTGAGGTATGGAGAGTCCATCTATAAGAACAAACAGGAAGAGAGCACACATGCAAACAGATGCAGATGGAGGTCATACGGGGGAGGAGATTGTAGGATTTCTCTTGTAACTTTCAATTTTCTCAGTAAATTGGAAGCACTGTCATTGGCTAAGAATGTGTAGAAATTTGAGAAAGAGATGTTTGAGATTGTCTCATAAGACAGTAGGATAATGAATAAAATAGGAATTATATGATGCTGGAAGTATTATGGCTCCTTTGAAGTTAATAGGTATTAATTTTAGGTGAAAACAATCAGCATGGTTCTAGATCTTTCTCCTACCACAGTCAACTGCATAAATGCAAACGTATGCTTTAAACAGTTATATTTTTCCAGGGATGGTGTTTTGTCATGTGTGTAAATAAGGCAAGAGGGAGACAAAGAAATTGCATGTGTGTACAATGGAGTGGCTTTAGTGATGGCCAATAAATTCAAGCTGAATGAGGATTGGGAGTATTTGCAGCTGATGAAAGGCAATAGACAGGTATGAGAATCATTGGATTTTAGGCCCCAGGGGATCAAAGTGTCCAGAAAAATCCCAGAAGAGATGTCAGAAAGAAGAAAGTTCACAACTGAGGTTACAGGAAGTTTCAGTTACTTATTGACAGAGTGTAGGTGAGTGTCTGAGGTTGGCCCAGGATAAGTTGTCCCATTGAAAGTCTCGGAATAGAGAGGCCAGGGCATGGGAAGATCATCTATTATACAATAATCAATAATCAAGACAGGGTTAACTTTAGAGATTGAGACAAGAACTAAGAATCTTTAAAGTAAGATGAAAAACTCTGGAGTAAAGGAGTAATTTGCAACAAAGAGGGGTTCATGGATGGTGCAGTCTGACATGAGAGTCACAATGGGGTATTTTAGAGGAAAGAGAGGGGGAATGGTCTGGAAGTAGCAATGATCAATTAGGACACCTCCCCCAACTCTAAGCTCCATGGGAAGAAGGAGTATGGGAGGAAAAAAGTTCTGCTACAATAATAATAAGACTATAAAGGAAACCAGAGTCCTGGGGGGTGCCAGATTGTTACTGGCAACAAAGTAAAGGAGATATTCTTTCAGAGGTTACATTGATATATAGAGAATTTATTGATGATAAAGAAAGAGTATATTGACAATTCTAGATTAATATTTCTTTTTTCAAATCAGTGTTTTATTTACTATTTTCCATTCCTGCTATTTATGTTTTTGTTTTGGTACAGAGTTAATTTTGTTTGGGGAAAAAACACTGCTTCTAAGTTCTCAAAGGTCATTGCCCAGAAAGATGTGTTCTCATAAGGTTTAAGTTATCTAACAATTTTAAAAAATTATATTTTCAATGATCTTGAGAGCATAAACAGAATTCCTAATACACTGAAAAGGTTCTGAAGGCACTTTCTGGTGAAATCCTAATGGCAAACATTACAGGCTATAGAAAAGAAAACCAAAACATTATGTTGGGAATGTTTGTACAGATAAGGGGAGGCAAAAAGCTGAAGAAGTGGGATTCTTTATACTCACTTCTCCATTTAGTTTTCCTTACCCTCTAAATCCCTTTCCTTGAGTTGTTCTCAATTTCTTTGCATTTTTCCTACTTTTCCTTTTGTTTTCTAATTGTCCTTTCTCTCCTCAACCTCTATCTTTTCTACCTATTTCTTTACACCTTTTTTCTCCTTTCCCAGAATTCTATCTTTCAATGTACTTAAGTAATGAGTTCTTTTCCACCATCTTCCTTATTTTTATTTTTCCTACTGTCAATGAAAAAGAAGACAAATTCTGTAAAATAATTTAAAGAGGTTTATTCTGAGCCAAGTTTGAGGACCCTGGATGGGAGCCATGCCCAAGAAGCCTTGAGCAAGTGGACTTGTTGTGTTTTAGTTATTGTTTGGTTTTATACATTTCAGGGATACAGGAATTACAAGTAAAGTCATAAATCAGTACATGGAAGGCATACATTGGTTTGGCCCCTAAGAGGCAGGACATCTAGAACTGTGTGTGTGGGTGGGCTTACAAGTCATAGGTGGGTTTAGGAATTCTTTAGTTGACAATTGGATGAAGAGTTAAGCTTTGTCTAAAAGATCTGTAGTCATTAAAAGGGAAATTGAGTTAAGATAAGGAAGCTTGTTAATCAGAGACAAGCCCAAGGACATATACCCAGACTCAAATGATCTGTTAAGTCAACTGATCACCTGCAGGTGTAATTTAAACTTTCTTGTATAGCCCTGGGCCTGTTAATGAGTTACAAAGGACATCTCCAAGAAGGGAAGGGGGCATGATGAGGCTAGTCTGACCTCCCTTCTCATGGCCAGCAACTCGGCTTTAGGGTATTTCTGGGGTCTCCTTGGCCAAGAGGGGGTCCATTCAATCAGCTGTGGGGTTGGGGCTTAAGATTTTATTTTAGTTCACACTATCAGCATTGTAGGACATTTGTCATTTTATATGAGATTCCAGCAATATGCATTCATTTGTACTTATGGAAAGGTATTATTCACTATCCCTAGCATTTGTTGTCAAAGGTCTGTCATTAATAATTCTGACTTCTCTTGGTACCACCAGGTCAGTAAGCAGTGTGCAGTGACATTTCAAACATATTTAGAATTTATAGCAATTGTAGAAATGAAAATAATTCTTCTTATTCTATATTTTTCTTTAGATAAGAATGAAACTGAAACAGAGATGATGAGTCACCAAAAAGTTTGTTTTATTCTTTTAATGAACAGAAATATTTAACACAATTAAAGCAATTATATTTTCTAAAAAGTATTTGGAACAATTTATTGATTTTAGTGTTCTAATTTTCAAACAGTTGTGAACTGAGATGAAATTTTAAGGCTTACCCCCCCACCGGCTGACTAAATGGACCCCCTCTTGGCCAAAGGAATACCCTAAAACTAAATTGTCTGCCAAGAGGAAGGAGGTCAGACATGCCTTATCATTCCCCCCTCCCTTCTTGGGGACATCCTT
>CAUYSK010107380.1:0-96716 GCA_963575035.1 Avahi laniger | reverse complement strand
ACAACTAAAAATATATAGAAAAAATTAGCCGGGCATGGTGGTGCATGCCTGTAGTCCCAGCTACTTGGGAGGCTGAGGCAGGAGGATCGCTTGAGCCCAGGAGTTTGAGGTTGCTGTGAGCTAGGATGATGCCACGGCACTCTAGCCCGGGCAACGCAGTTACACTCTGTCAAAAAAAAAAAAAAAAAAAAAAAAAAAAGAAAATCTCATGTAAAGGGTTTTAAGCTGGACTGCCCTTTCTGGAGAACCTGAAAAATATTTTTGCTTCGTGTAAACCCACTCTTGTTGGCCTGAGTAGGGTTAACCCTCTTGCCTCCAAGCTGCTGGTCTGGGCCAGATGGAGAATAGCTTCCCCTCTAGTCACAGCAGTGAAGTGTCACCATGTAAATCCACACTAATCACAACAAAGCAAGGACCCTTCCTTCCTTCGGTTGTAGAGTGAAGGAAACATAATCCCCACCTCGTAACATTTTACTGTGTTTGTGAAGGTTTTCTTTTTCTAGTACTAAGAGATAAAATGGAGACTCTGTGAAAGCACAAATTGTGACATGCCAGTAGTTTATTTGTAAGAAATTTTATTTTGTTGCTGTTGTGGTATGAGAATTTAAAACAATCTTAGAATACAAATTCAATCTTAGAATACAAATGAAGTAACATTTTTGGCAGGAGGCACCAATAAAAAATGGGGCGGGGGTGTCGTACTTGTTATTTAATGCAGAATTCCCCTGAAGGGTCAAACACTCGAATGTCCCACAGCCAGGCAAGGCTTGTCCGTGAGCGGAGCAGGCTGGGAGGGATCTGGGGACCTGGGCAGCGCGCGCCTCATGGGCAGGTGGAAGCAGCCACTGCTCAGCTCCAGCCAGGTGTTGCCATGGGGAAGGCAGACCTGTGTTGCCAGAGCTTCAGATACTTTTTAAGTGTAGTCAGAAATCCAGAATTTTATATGAAATCACCCAAGGTCTACAAGTTGGCAATTGATTTGATTTTTTTAAACACTGCTAGGGCCAAACAAATCACATTGTGGGCCAGATTCAGCCCATGGGCGTCCAGTGTGTGCCCTGTGTGGCTGTGCCTTCTGTCAGAGCACGTGTGCCCTCCTCTGGACGGGGCTCGTCGGTTTCCGCTGGGATTGGTGTGTGGGGTGGGAGGTGGCAGAAGGCAGGATGGGAAGAGTGACCAGTTTCCTTATCATGTTTGGTTATTTGTAGCAGCTGCTCTAACCTGACCTCATCCTTGCCCTCTTGTCCCTAACTCCTCAAGACAGTGCCTGAGGGTACCAAATGCTCAGTGGAAGGGCAGATGAGTAAGGAGCGTTGCATGACCACAGGACAACAACTCGTCCATAAAGAAGTGATTAATAGCCAAGTGTGGTGGCGCGCGCCTATAGTCCCAGCTGCTCAGGAGGCTGAGGCAGGAGGATCCCTTGAGCCCAGGAATTCAAGGCTGCGGTGAGCTGTGATTGCACCACGGCACTCCAGCCTGGATGATAGAGAGGGACCCTGTCTCAAAAAAAAAAAAAAGAGAAGAAGAAGAAGCAGTTAGTTAATGTTGAGAATGTAACCAGGATTGGTGAACCATGAGGATTACTGCACATTGTAAGGAAGAATATAAATACTCTTGAAGTGGCACCTTGAAAGAGAAAAGCATTGAAACCAGACAAAAGGAATATTTATATATAGAAAAAGACATCTTTAAGGAGATAGTTGCATGTGAAAGCCCCCTAGGAAGTAAAGGAAAGCTCCAGAGGCCTTGAACGCCTTAGTCAAAGGACAGGTCATCCAACCCATAGAGATAAATGTGAGTGGCCCCGGGCTTCCCGTGATGGGTTGCAACTGTTGTAACTCTTGTGTACTGGCCTATGGAATCAAGGATCTCACTACCATCCTCGAAGGGCAAACATAGTAATATTAATATATTAACATTTTCTGCTTTAATGTCACGATCTATAGTATCCATTGGTAATGTTCTGTTAGAGTGGCTGCGCTCAACTGGATCTTGCTCTCTACATATACTGCTCTCCATATTGTCAGAGCACCTCAAACAGGGCGTCAGTGCTTGCTTGTTAATTTGCTTAGTTAAGATGTGTTCTCCTGCATTTTGTATTTCCATATAGTTAAAAATCCACTCAGTCCCTGCTCCGATGTATGTTTTCCTGCTTCATTTCCCCTTATATCCATGTTCCTGCTGATCCTGTGTTTGTCCATGTCACATCCCGACACCCGGCACCGTCTTGGTGTCGTTCACCAAGGCCACAGGAGGGAACAAGTGAGTAAGTCAACAATTCCTCATGGAATGCAGATTTAGTGAAAAGAACTGGGATTGGAAGAAAGTCTGTTAGCTGATGAGTTGAAATCCAAAGAGTCTGGGTTAGCTCTGAATCCATCAGCGTGGAAGAGAAAGTTATTTTGAGTAATCTGCAAATATAAGTGTACATGTTTTCCTCTGAAAAGCTCTGTGTGGATTAGAGGAAAAGCGACATATTTTTATACCAAGCAATTTGCTTGAGAACCTATTTTTATAAATAACACAATTTCTGATTTTAAAATTTTTTACAAATACAAATTGGTTTTCTTTTCATTTTAAACCTTACTGTGATTTCAGAGGAATTTTTAATGTTTATTCTAAGCGGACAATCTCATTTGAGCATGGAATTAGTATCCTAATCCTTTCTTGGATAGACTCTGTATCTACTATAATTAAGACTATGTAAAAATGGTATACACATATGGGAAGGGAATGAGAAGAAACATGGAAAATTAAATCAGATGATGGGTTTGAGGTATGGTACGGAGAGTGATTTTTTTCTGTTTATCATAATTATACTGTTTGTGTAGCTTAAAAAAAAGAAACAGCTCAAAATGAGAAAACAATGCCTTCAGAATAAGAGTTTTCTTTTAAAAAATAGGTCTTTTTACACTCTTGACCTTCTATTGGGAAGTCCATTTTCATCAACATGCTGTATTTTCACTTTCTGGTAATGTACTCCGTACTGTTCAGCAGGGCACATCTTGATTAGAGAACCTAAAGAGGGCAAAATGAATTATTCCAGATACTCAAGTGTGGGTACATAAGACACTTTTTATAATAAGAAAGACAAGTTGCAGGAAACGGAATCTTACTTCGGTATCTGAGAGTTGGCTCGGCAGCAGATAACTGCACACCAAGGCACTGTCAAGAGGTCTGTATTTCTGTTCTTGACATCTGTGGGTGCCGCTGCCACGGCCAATGGGATGATGATAAGTGATGAGAAAAATTAAGAGGGAGGTGATGTATCTTACCTTGACAGAAGGAAAGGATTGCCCCAGGCAGCCCCGAGGCCAGCGCTGACTGAGGACGTTCTGGGGCTTGCGGCAGGTCACTCTGGCACCGTCAGGCAAAGCTGTTTGAAGCAGAGGGCAATGCGATAATTCTGTGGTTTAAATTTGTGCTTAGATCTTTTTTCTTTCTTTCTTTCTTTCTTTCTTTCTGGGGTAAACTGGAGGTTGTACTACAAATTCTAAAATATCCGTTACTCTTGGTTATTTGGTATCTGTCTTATAGTTACGTGATTCCTGCAGGGATCCAGTACTAATTTCTCCATTCACAGCACCCAAGGATATGCCCACAGGAAATATTTGAATATGGTTTTGCTAAGATGTCCAGGCTGGCTCCCCAGCCCTGAGGCCCCTACTTACACCTAGGGTGTGGTGAAGATTAGGTGTGGATCCTAATGTTGATCGTAGGGGGAAATTCGAACCCCAATCACTGCTCTGGCGAAGACAAACAGGAACAAATCAAGGAAAGTGAAGGACCATGGTGGAGATGCTGTCCTCACTGCTTCTGGAAAAGCTGGCTGGGGACATTCAAAGAGAGGAAATATGCTCCAAGGAAACACAAGCACCCATAACCTTTTTCATTTTGTTTGTTTAAATATAGATACTATTTTTGGTTATAAGACAGCTAACTTTTTTGCCTTTCTTTTCTGCTTCTGTCTTGTCTAGGAGTTTATAAGTATTTGACTTTACTCAAAATGTGCAAAGAAGAATAATGGAAGCCCCTGAATATCTTGATTTGGATGAAATTGACTTTAGTGATGACATATCTGTAAGTATTACTACTTGCAAGCAGTGCTTTCAAGATATTCTGCCTTTAACTTCATGAACCGCTTCCTCCATTAGAGTCTGTATAGCCTCAGCTCTCCCACCTACGTTTAGAAAATGACAGCAGAAATCCTGTGGGGCAGTCAAAGTGTGGTTTGGGGGTCTCCTGGACTGAGAAGAGAATCCCACCTTGGGAAAGCAAGGCATTTAGTTTCACTGAGCCTTTCATTCCCAATCTGTCCCAACATTGTCAGAATGATTGGTTGAGTACTCTTATAAAATGCCTGCATACAGTAGGCACTTTCATAGGGTTGATTCCACTTCCTTTATATGGCTGGCTATTCCCCAGCCAGCATTCTCTAGAGTTCAGAAGCACACAGAGTGAAGAACAGCCAAATTGGCACTTAATAATTGATGAATAATAAGGAGAATCCTCGCAGCCACTGCAGATATCAAAGCACAGATTGAACACGGAATGTTGAGGAGTATTTGTGCATTGATAAGGACTATCAGCTGACCTCTGAGGTCCCGCTTAATTTTGTAATGCTGTGGGCTGATGAGTCTATTGGTTCCCATAACACTCACAAACTTCCCGCGGCTTAACTCAAGCCTGCTCGGAATGAATTGTCTACATGCGCCTTGCTTAGAGCTGTGTGTGACTTATCCTGGGCTACACGATTCCACCATATCAGCAAACCCACTGGCCTCTAGTGCCCTAGCAAAACTGGCTAACTCTCAGGTATGTGCTAAGAAGGTGGTTGTTTTTGAACTAGCCACATAACTTTTCTTCCCAGGACATCCAAGCTCGCACTTCCATTGATCTCTCAGAGCTGAAGCTTGGGGTCACCACTCAAAGTCACCACTTTGAAACTGTCTCAAAATGATGAGCTTATGTTAACATGTCTCTGGTGGCAGTTTTATTCCTCTATTCTACTCCTTACCTTGAAGTACAATATGCATACTATGCACAAGAATTGAATTACTGGGATGAGTTTGATGAGTCACCTATTTTATACAACCTTGGATGAATCTTTTTTTTTGCACCAGGGAAATGTGAATTCAACACTTCTCTGTTTTCGCTTCCAGATAATTTTTATTAGTCTTCATTAAGACCAATGTGAAGTGAGTTTCTTCTTCTCATGGTGTCTGTCTGTCTGTCTCTTTCTCTCTAAATAACTATGCTTGGTGTGAAAACGTTCAGAGCATGGCTCTTTTATGGCCATTCCCCTCAAGGCGTTTTGAGAGGAGTAGGGGAAAGCAAGGAAAGCGAATGATACAGAGGGAGCGTGGAGGGAGAATGGAAGGAAGTAGAAAGGGAAACCGTATTAGAATTAGGATTAGGAGTGGCTCTCTGAGCTTGAATAATCAAGTTGCTTTAAGAACATAGGCTTTGAAGGTAACCAACCTGGGCTCCTACCTTGTTCTGACCTTTCCTGGCTGGATGGCACATTAACTTCATCTCCCTGAGACACCCATCTCACTTTTAAGGTTGTTTTGAGGATTGAGTGAAAAAATAATATATGTGAAACACTTAGCTTGGCACACAGTAAGTTGCTCTTAAAAATGGTAGCTTTTGTTATTACTTCAATGAATAATACAATAATATTTATATGACCAGTGGTGAAGAAAGAACTCGAGGGAAAAGACCAGGCATAATGTCAAGATTTTTTTTTTTAAAATACAACGGAGCAGTTGTATTTACAGAAGAATCATCTGGCAGCAGCCCATAATTTTGATGAATTAGGAATCTCCACTTGAAAGATAATAAAATATGTTAAGCAATAACTGAAGCTGTTTAGCAAATGAGGCTATGGGATTATGCAATAGTTGAACTAAAGCTTGACCACTCTGAAACATAAAGATACTCATCTGTAATTGTGTAACAGCACCCAAACTTTCCCCTCTTAGACACATCTCTATTGTTTGGAGCATTTCAACTTAAATCAGATTTTAAAATTGTATAGAATTGAAATTCTATGAAATTGCATAGAATTAATTGTGCAATAAATAATGGCTAACATTTGTTGAGCATTTACTGTGGGACAGGAACTATCTTGGTTAACCTTCACTACAATCCTATAAAGGTTATGTTATTACCTTCATTTTACAGTTGAGGAAACTGAAGCATGAAGCTCTTACGTAACTTGTCCAGGGTCACCCAGCTAGTTAGGGGTACTCTGTCTCCAGAATATCCACTTTTAGCCACAATTCTTGACCGTCTCTCTGGGATAAATATAGTTTATTGCAGTGGTTCACACCAGAGGCAATTTTACCTGCCCCACCTCTACCCCAGAAATATTTGGCAATACCTGGAGACATTTTTTGTCATCATACTGGGGAGATATTGCTAGCATCTAGTGGGTAGAGACCAGAGATGCCTCTAAACATCATACAACGCACAGGACAATACCCTATGACAAAGAATTTTCCAGCCCAAAATGTCAGTGGTACTAAAGGATGAAAAATCCTGGTCTATTTTAATCCACTTGAAACTGAAGAATCTCTACTTTGAGATTCTGGCAACATTTGCAATACAGTAGGTTATTTTATAATACGTCAGTATGATGCATGTTTAATACTTTAAACATGCCAGAATCATATTGTTGTTACTTCATGACTTCATGGAGAAAGAATTGGAGATAGCCTCCTAAATATTGAAATGATTGTTCTTGGCCTGTTTAGGGAAACTAGGAGCAATAGCTGTTACAGCTGCTTTAAGGATTAAATGGAGATTATTCAAATGCTAAAATTGAAAAAGGAAGATGTTTTCAATGTGCTAATTCACTGGCATAAAAAGAAATGTAGTTTCCCATGAACATGCTTTTTATTTTTAGGATTCCGTAAACCTCCATCTCTGACAGCCCTTAAGCCTCTTTCCTGGTTAAGTGGTGGTGGAGGGGGAGTGCACATTACATTTGAAAAAGATGTTTACAGAAAAGATGCCCGAGTGTAAAACTCCTCTCTTACTCTCCAGCCATAGCCCTATTAGTAGCCCGGGCTTTCTATTTCATGGTTTTTCCCTCTGGTCATGAGCCTAGTTCTTGTTTTAATTAAAACACAAGCTGTATATTGGTAGAAAAAACAACTTAAAACTTTTTTACCTTTACATAATGAGACAAAACACGGCAACTGAATTATTTTGGAGTTTCCCAGACTCAAAAAATAATGCACATCCTTTGAAAAATGCGAAGTTTAAGCTGTACATTCTTGTAATGCTGCCATCTAAAAGGGCAGACCAGTGACTGCGGTCTGTGGGGCAGAGATGACGACACATAAACACGAAAGTCAGAGTAGGGCTTTTCTGTCTCTGTAAATGGGTTTACGGATTTCTCTCTCTTACTCCTGTGGGAGCCAGATCCCTCTATCTTAAAAACAAAAACTCTCTGGAATTCTTAGGAGCTATGGTGGATTTATATTATTAAGAAAGGCCAATTGCCTATTCTCGAAAATAGTGTCATACACAGGACTGAATAAAGCAGAGGCCAAACCCTGGATCTACAGAAGAGCTTCGCTCACAGCTCTGTCCATCGAGGGCTGGCTGCACCCCACGCTGAGCTGAACTCTTCAAGTAGTTCTCTGGTTCAAGCCTCACATCAGCTCTGTGAGGCAGGCTGTATTTTTATTCTGTTTGGCAGATGAGAAAAGTGAGGCTTAGGGTGGTTGTGTGACGTTCACAAGGCTGTAAGTGGCAGGGCCCGGACTGAAATTCAGAACGGTCTGACCACATATCTCTTTCCCTCTTCAGCGGTGTAGTTCTGTGGAAGCATCTCTGGACCAGTCACCTCCCCCATCCTAGCGCCAGTCGGCACTGAAGCAATTACAAATTGCTGTTTGGAAGTAAGGGAATTGGTATACATTGTAAATAAATAAAATAAAATCAGCTAAAGAGAATTTAAGTAAATCTCTTCATTCTGCTGTACCTCATCTTATGCATCTGTAAAATGATAGTAATCATCTCTACTTATTACTCTGGATTTTATGGAGAAACATGAAAATTTTTATATATATACATGTATTATGTAAACACATATATACATAAACATATATGTACACACACATATACATATACATTCCCATATACATATAGCTACATACATATACATGCAAATATATACATGCACACATACACACAAATAGAAGCAGTGAAATATTTTATTCCTCTGCACAGGAATTTTTGTTGCCTTTCTGAATCACTCTGACTGCAAATTTAATGAAAGTTGACATTGCTTTTTGGCAATTGCATAACCCATTTTTTGTTCAGGTCAAATAAGATCGAGATAAAAAAGTGTCCTTCCACTTTACCATCCTCTGTGATCCAAGCCCTTGCAACCTACAGTAACAGCACGAAATTATGTGGGTTTATTTTCCTAAGGTGCTTGAACCCCTGAGTGACAGAACAATTCTTATGGCAAACTAATCTCACTTTCAGTGAGTTTTCACATTTTCCATCCCACAGACCGTACATCATGTTCACTAAAGTATCTTCCCTTTTTGTATTCACCTCCTTTTACTCAGGTCAGTCCATGGACACTTCCCTAGATTTTGCTGTGTTTTGACAAAGACCCATCTCACAGCAGTGGGAGACCTTGGGCAAGGGGATGTGGGGCCCATCAAGTGGGCTCAGGCAGTGACTCGGGGCAGGCAAAGAATACAGCTTTGCCCTGGCTTTAGGTGTGAAAAAGGGTATGAAGATATCCAAGGTGCAGCGACCCTGGCTTGCCCTTCCTCTCCGGCAAGGAATCTACAAGAGTAAAATGGATCCTGTTACACTTCCTTTTGTTCCTCCTCAAGGGACACAAGACTTCCATGTGGCCTCTGGGTGCCTCAGTCCCTTCTTCACTGTTCCTGTCTATCAGCCCTGCTCTTCCTAGCTATTCGCCCTGCTCTTATCTATATTAAAAATTTTCTTGGTGTTTCTCAGTATGATCTACTTTCAGCAACTCTTCAGAACGCCCCACCTTTTTGCAGTGTTCTTTTTGTAATATCCTGCCTTTGAGTCTAAATCACCTCTCGTTCTTCCCTTCTTCAGCCCTGCATCATCAGAAACCTCACACTGTGTTCCAGCATCATATGCCATACGTGTTATCTTGCTTTCTTAACGCCTGCCAGGAAATAATTAGAGCTTATCTAATCCAGGAAAAATGAATGATATGTTGATGTCCCAGAGCTGGGGTTAAACCCCAGGACTAGAACTCAGGTTCCCGGGTTCCAAATCTTGGCCTGGACACTTCTGCCAGAGAAGCAGAGAGCAATCTTCTGGATAAAGTGATTTCCGAGAAAAATGAGCAACTGCCGGATTTTTTGGATTTGTCCTTCTCTTACTCTACAGATGGCCCTAGAAGTTCTTAGCTTGCCTGATAGTCATAGGATTTCTTAGATTGACTACGCAAGTTGCTTATACAAGCTGTTTACCTTTTAATCACAATTTAGCTTTTATGCCAGTCTACTCAACAGGCATTTCTTAAACATTAACAGTGGTGCCAGGCATGGTTCTACACTTGGAGTGAATGACATAGACTTGGTCTATGCTCTCATAGAGTTTATAGTATGCTTTATTAACGATTAAGCACATTAGACTTGATCTATGCTCTCATAGAGTTTATAGCATGCTATATTAACAATTAAGCACACTATGAATTGTCAGGTTAACTTGATGATAGGTCACATTTAATTACATTAAACTCCATTCTTGACAGTCATTATATTTTGACAGTGATTGATTTTGGGCTCAAATTAAAACTAGACCATTATTGAAGTTGAACAAGATGTATGACTGGCCATCTCGGCAACTGCAAGATACATTTTTCTTTTAATTCTTTTGTAATTTATAATTTTTGCTTCAATAATTATCATTACATTGGATTCATTTTTAAATGCTCATCTTGATACTTTTAAATATAAATAATAATAATAGCTAACATTTATTGCGTACTGTGCATCAGACACTATTCCCCATGTTTTACAGTGTGAACTTATAATCTTCACAGCCATACTCTGATGTAGGTACAGTCATGACCCTGTTTTACCAGTGAAGAAACAGATATACAGAAGTTAAGTAACTAAGATTAATTAGCTAGGAAATGGTGAAATTAGGATATAATGCAGACAGTCTGGCTCTAGAATCCATGTTTTTAACCACCGCATTGAGTGTTACTTTTTCTGGGCCCTTTCGTCACCTCTGGCCTTGCCAGTCCACCTTGGTCTCTTCTCCACCCATGCACACTTTTCACAGTAGAAGGAGGCCATTCAGTACTGTGATCTCACCACCTTTACCAGTGCGAACCTTCATCTTTTGCCTGACTACACGTTACATTAATTACATTAGCATTGCAATAAAGTAGTTCTTGGTGTATTCTTAAAATGGTTAAAAAGAATTACTGAGATTTCCCAAATAACACCAGAAACAATGTCTTAGCGTAGAAGAATTTTATTATTATTATTTTTTTAAAAAAACCTCTTGGAAAATATATAAAATAAGGAACCAAAGCAAAATTCAAGTGCATTTAAAAATAGAATTAACTATAATAATATTCTAAATGGTGGAAAGAAATGTATTTAGAGCAGAGTAGGATAGCTATATGAAATTATGGGTCAGAAGTATCTGTATTGTATAGAGGTGGTGGTTGAAACTCTGGGAGTCATTAAGGTCACTTGTAAAAACATGGAATATGGAAAGAGAAGGATGTTCCAAGGAAGGAACCGTGCAGAAGTGGTTGGGGGAAAAGAAGATTCTACAAAAGAAACAGGAAAGAAATTTTCAGAGACCTAGGAAGAAAACTAAGGGAGCAAAACGGTAGAGGGAGGGGTTAAGGAGTTTAGAGAAGAGAGTAGTCAATAGTGGCAAGTAGATAAGTATAAAGATAAGGGTTGAAAAGTACCCACTGGATTTTCCAGTTAAGACCCATTCGCAGCCACAGTAAGCACAGTGTCTGTGGGATAGTGGGGCAGAACCATGACACGGGGGCTGGAAGAGCAAATGCAGAGACGAAGGAATAGAAACAAGAACAGAGACATTCCTTCAAACAAAGATGGCTGATGAACCCAAGAGCAGAGAAGCCCATACTCAGTCAGGGAGGCAGAGTGTCCTGAGGTAGTGGGAGTGCTTGTTTATTTGTATAGGATCAGAAAAGAAAGCCAACACTGAGTGGCTGATGAGGAGGAAAGAGGAAGGATGATGGCAGGGCACGAGTCCTGAGGAGATGGGGAAAGAGGAAACCTGAGCGCAGATGAAGAGCTAGCAGTGACGACGTGGACCGTTAGTGCCATGTCCTCAAAGGGGGCAGTGGAGTGTGACATGTTATGGAGGACGTGAAGTCAGGACATCCCTCCTGGATTGGAAGGGCAGACCTTTAGAGAGGTGGACAACGTTTTAGAAAAATATTATGTTCTGAAAATCTCACTTCAGCTATGTGTCTTTGCTTTTACTCCTAACTTTGCTTGTACACATTACTGTCACTGTTTTTATGGTGTGCCTGCTGAGATACCTGCCTGAATTTTAGAGAGCCCTGTGAGAATTTCACCATAGTCACTTAGCTGGCTTGCCTGATTATTTCTTTTGGAAACCAATGGGATCTTAGTTCTTTAAAAGTCTCTAGCTTGAAAAACTGCTTAGGATATTAGTTCTTTTATTTTTTGTGGCTCATTACTATTTGAGTAATGTCTGCTTATTCACCCAACTGGCTCCAGTTTTAAGGAATAAGGGCAAAAGCTTTTCAGTCCTGAAGAACATCTAGAGTGGTCGGAGAGCCCCATAGCCCAATGTAGAAATCATACACTGTCGTTAAGAATCTCACACATGTTCCAACTGTTTTGCATGGCAGGGAGACAAAACTGACTGGTGTCGGCTGGGATATGTAGGATTGTCTTGTGCTATATCGACTCTGTATTTGTGAAGCTAAGTTTTCAGTGTCAGCCCTTGGCCATGGACTCTCTTGGGTGAGAATAGAACAAAGAGAAGCCAAGGAACATGCTGACATAGACGGAGCTATCTCTCCTTTCCTTCCTAGTAGCAGTTGGGCCCCTCTTTCCTGCCTTCTTACGCATATCTTCATCTACTGAGCTTAAAATCCTGACAGGAATGAAGGCAAGGAGGGAAAGGCTGTGTGGCACACAAGAAAACATGTTAGATAGAAGAGACAAAAACATTTAACAGCATTTTAAAGTTTGCAAAATGACTTTCACTACATTATCTCATATAATTATCTGTGTTTTGCAGATAAGAAAACTGAATCCCAGAGATATGAAATGAATTATTTGTCCAGAACCACAGAGTTGATAAATGTCACAGCTGGTCCCCCTCCTCATCCTTCACCCCAGGCCATAAAATTGCCTTCCATGAAACTTAGGAAGTGGGAGGCACAGCAGGATATGTGTGGCAAGTGAGTGAAGGAAGCTTCATCTGTATTTACAGCCGCTCCCCATCGCTCACTCGAACAAACACTCGGATCATGGACTGAGCTCCATCTCCCTCCACCCTCCCCATACGTGGAAAAATTATCTTCCATGAAACCAGTCCCTGGTGCCAAAAAGGTTGGGGATCACTGCTTTATGCAAAGGCTAAGGCATCAGCCGGTACTCATACTATTTAATATTAATATATGAAGAGTGTTTTTTTCCTTTAAATATGTCATGATTGTGTTGCTAGACTTGTAATTATGAGTTTTTCTAAGAAGATTAATGCTATGTAAATATTAACTGCTATCATTATTATTACTGCTACCAAAATTCATTTCATTTTGAGGAATTATTTAATTCAATTCTCTAAGTGCCTAGTGTCTTAGTTAAATAAAATATTGTCCATACCCTCAGAAAGCAGAGAAAGCAGTTATGTAAACATACAGATGAACGTCATGTGAGGAGTTCTGTAATGGACGTGTGCCTAAGATAAAGAAATAATATAGAGCGGTGGTTCTCAAACTTCATTGTGCCTCAGAATCACCGGGATAACTTATGAAAAAACAGATTTCTGGGCCCCACCCTCACAGTTCCTGATGCCGTAGGTCCGGGAAGGGGCCCAAGAACGTGAATTCCTAACAAGTGCCTCGGTGGTATCAGTGCCACTAGTTCAGAGACCACACTTTGAAAGCTGACATTACTTCCATCTGGGAGGGTCGTAGAAGATATTGTAGAAATTTCACCCAGGCAAAGCTTGAAGAATTAAAATGCATTGGCCTAGTAAAATGGGTAGAATATCATTTCAGGTAGATGGAATAGCATACGTAAAGGTATAGGCAGGTGAAACAATAGGTAGGGGAACCACAGCAATTTGTTATTGCCACAATCAAAAGAGAAGTGGACAGTGGTAAGAGATGAGCCTAAGCTCACAGGAGGCTTCATGTGCCGTGCTCAGGCAGGTGGTCTTTGTCCTGTGTGCTGTGCAGAGCCACTGAAACATTTGAAACGGACACACCTTAGTCAAACTGGCGTTTCAGAAAGTGAATTAATTTTTGTGCCAGTATGAAAGCTTGGAAGAAAGTCCCATTTATTGCCTTTAAACGTTTCTAATATTATGCCCAGGGATTAGTCGAATGTGTGTGCATCTTGCTATTTTAGTCAAACAGTTACTCAGTCCCTGTGTGCCATGCACATGGACAAGTCAAAGACATCATCCTTTCTGTCAGGTGCTTGTGGGAGGCAACGCTTACAGACAGGAAGCAACAGAGCACAAGAAGAGGCAGAAATTTACCAATGGAAGAAAAAAGAAAGGTCAGTAAGGGCTGAAGCAATCAGCCAGGGCGTCACGGAGAAGGCAGGACACAAGCCGGCTTTGCTTGTGCGATGGCGGCATTTGCAGGGTGCGAGGAGGGAATTATGGCCACGGGACCCCAGAGTGAAGGAACAAAAGGCGAACTGGACTTCGTGTGCACAAGGATGTTGAAGAGGCTAGGGCAGCTGGTCGGCTTTTGGCAGGGACTGTTCTTGAGATGAGGTGAAGCAGAAAAGAAGTTTAGAAAAGAAATTTGGATCAAAAAGCCTATTTTCACTGAGAATAACCTCTGGAAGAATTCTAGAAAAGGAATAAATTCGGGCAACAGAGCGAAAGGAAATATAACGCTTCTCAACTAACTGCAAGCCTCCTTTCCTCTCTTCTCACCCGAGGGCAATAGGAATGAAGGGGACAGGCTACAAAAGCTTGAGTTGAGGGGCAAGGGGCAGGGAAGATGCTCTGGGCTTTGGTTCTGACAGTAACAGTCGTTACTGCCTTCGGAGCTGGCTGTTGTCCCGAGAATGAGGTGGGTGGACGACCCGACAGCTCCTTATAAAAGACCATCTGCCCTTTGAACCGGGATGCCGGCCGGGGAAGCCTTCCATTCCAGCTCCCAGATGATAACACAATGCAGACCTGCAAGGGAGACTTCCTGGG
Organism: Avahi laniger; assembly: GCA_963575035.1. Taxonomy (NCBI): domain Eukaryota; kingdom Metazoa; phylum Chordata; class Mammalia; order Primates; family Indriidae; genus Avahi; species Avahi laniger. Next base: position 82,274 of record CAUYSK010107380.1, on the reverse strand, counting down.
TCATTTGCTTATTCCAAATTTTGCGAATACAGAAACGTTCTTGCACATTGGTTTTGTGAGTTGTGTGTTTCTGTGCATTTCTTCACTTAAGAACTTAACCGTCTTCACAGCATTCCCTTCAGCCTTCTCTTCCATCCAAAGAGCAGTGTTTGTACCTACTGAAACAAATCCACAAACTGATTTCGTCTTGTGTCTTTATAAAGACTGATGGATTTGTTCACAGTGTAGATTGCAGTCACTGAATTTGACATTCCATACTCTCTTAAAATTATCTAAAACTTTAATTTTCTAGTTAACACATCATCCTTTTCTTAGATTGCTGTACTTTTTATTCTATTCCTAGGAGCAGCACATGACTTTTTCCTCAAGGTCATTATTCCCAAAGAATTAAAATGCGTGCCTTCATAAAAGTGACTTCCCGTGCGACTGTGGGTGGAAAGGCGGAGTGCCAGTTTGATGGAGGATGAGGCAGTGGGCATGGCTCAGCCAGGCTAGTCTCTGCCCATGGCTTCGTCCCCACCCCAGCCAGGCAGCCTGTGCTGGTGCTGCTCAAATTTAAACCTCAGCAAATTAAAACTTACCGCGCACTACGGGCTTTGAAGGCAAAGAGGAAGAGTTGAAGCTATGGCTATGAAATCAGAGATCCTGATGTTTCTGACTTTGAGGGGGGCGGTTCATGACTTTAGGATCCATTTGTCTGGAAATGCAGAGAGAAATCCACCCATTTTAATCAAATGTGTAACATTAAGCCCAGTGAACAAACCTTATTGAATTTCTCATTGACCATATTTAAACACAATCACTCTTAAATTTCCTCTGTATAAAATTTTGCCTCTGAAAAAAAGCAAAAGAAAAGGAGAGAGGGTGAGATTTTGCCAAAGGTTGTTTCCTGGGGTGCATGGCAACCAAAACGAAAGGCCCAGTTTTAATTGAATTATAGACTGTGTAATTATTTAACCTGTACCAGCTGGTCTCCAGAAGCTACCAGATTCCTCAGAGAGCTTGTACTTGGCTAGAAACATAAGGTACCTTATTAATACCAAGAAAAATGCTTTCTGTACCTGTGTTACCCCTAACCCCCAAAGAACATAATGTGAAAGGAAAAAATACTTTGAGGTTCATTTTTGGTTTAAGAGGCAGTCATCCCTCTCTCCGGGTATGTGAGCGGATTTCCTAAAGCACCTGTAGTCTCTGAGGAATGACCAACATAAACAGGGTATTATTGCATCAGGCAGGTAAGAGTAATTTCTCTAATTAGTCATTTGAGATTTCATTTTTCACTTGGAAATACTGGAAATTTAATTTGTTTGTGACACATAATTGGCAAACTGACGATATCTACAACTGTGCCTCCCTCTGTCTTGCTGTCCTGATATCCTGTGAAAAGCACAAGGGAATCTCCATGTGGACGCTTTGCTTCAGCTATCAACATCAAGCTAACTAAAGAACCTTCTTATTGATAAATGTGTCCTAATTACACATTATTCTCTTGTAATGGTACAATAATTCCAATGAGTTTCCCATGGTCATTTTTCCTCTAGATTAAATGTTTTTTCTCAATCCCTCCAAATTTTGCAATGGCAAAATAATTTATGATGTATGCTCATTTACAGAAGCCCATTGTTCTTAGAGCTAAAGAGCGAAATGTTTTTAGGAAGCTGCATTTTATGAATTAATGTGTGAGCGTGATTGAAGACAGTCCCTGACTTGGCTGTTGATTAAAGAGTTCATCCTATTTATTTTGTTTTAAAACACCCCACTCTAAAGAAAGATTGATTGGCATCAAATGCAGTCCCCGTAACTCATAGCTATTGATTTGTGCATTTGTTTTAGCGCTTCTGATTTTGTGCCCCCTTGCGTCATAATTTGTCACCCTGATAACCAGCCCTGGAGTTGGTACTGGGACTGAGCCTGGAAGGCGGTTTCTTTCAATTCAGCCAAATCTGCACGTGGCGCAGATGAGCTCCCAAACACAGAGCCACACTCCTCTTGCTTCCCATGACATTATCTTGATATTTCTCATGGAGATTACAGATGCCACACGGTAAAATCCGTGGCAAGTGGCAACATTAGGGGTTTTTATGTGAGCACAGACCTGTCTTCTGACTGCCCTGGGTGTTGCAGGAAGCTGGGTGCTCCCCCACTTGGCTTTTGACACAGAAACTGACTGCTAGGATTTCGAGTGCAAATATTAAGGCCGTCTTCTGGAAACTCTCAAGGTCAGAAAATTCTTCTGTTTTTTACAAGTAGCAGAAGCAATAGGAGTAGAATATCTGCTGGCTATGTCCCACCTTTTGGGTAAAAGAAGAGCTGTTCAGCCTCTTCCTAGTCTCCGTGTGCTCGATGCTTGTAGGTAGAGCTTGGGGTGCTGCCACATCACCAACAGCCCATTTAGTGTAAAATGAGGTGGACTTTCTGAATATATCTGCGGAACCCAAGTATCGCTTCTTGTGTTTTGTTTTTCTGGCCTATTTGGGTGAATGCTCTCATTTTAAATTGTTATTTTACACCCTTTCTCCTCTGGCTTCCCATTCAGTATTCAGTCACATCACTCAAGACCATCCCGGAACTGTGCCGCAGATGTGATTCGCAAACCGACGACCGATCAGGTAGGTTTTGCTCCTAATGCGGAGTCAGTGTTAAGGGCCCCAGGAAGGCTGTTTTCCCCACAGTGGTAGCTCCTGCTTTCTGTTTGCTTTTCCCTTTATGGCTTCTCCACTCACACCCCCCAACCCCCACCTTCAACAAACAGATGTTAGGTCATCCAAAAACGGATAACAGCACAGGGGGCCCTAATGAGGACTCCGCTGTACACAAATAAATGTAAGAGATCATCTCGGCATCTCCAAACCACAGTGTATGCAGCAATTTACCGAGAACCCGAGAAACCATTGGTGACAAAACATAATGATGCAGGCGCCAATGAAAAAATGTTGGATGCATTTACTACCCATATGGCAAGGACCAGCTTGGGGGACGGTGCTTTGCCAAAGTCGGAAACCCTATCAGGGATGGGACATGATAGAATCTGCAATAAGCCATACTGTAACAGTTAAGATTAAAGCAAAGCTTTGGAGTTTAATAGTGTAAACTAAACAGAGAATTATGGCATATAGATGAAAACCAGCTGGTTAACCTTTTCTCCTTGCCCTACCCACCCAAAAAAAGTACATTCAGGGTTTTGTTTTTTTTGTCCTGTCTGTAAATCAAATTAAGCCTCTCTGCTTTTCTTTCTGTGATGGGCAAAAATGAAAATAAAAAGGGTTATTGATGGGAATGATACCATGGTATTAAACTATGAAATGATGTTTATTATTTTTTCCAAGTAATTACTCTAAGGCATCACCATTAACCTTGCCAAAGCTGGACCTCCTCTGATAATAACTGGAGTTCTGAGAACCATGGCTGATGGAAGGCTTAAGATAATCCTCAAATTACATATATCATGTTTAAAAATAAATAAGTGTGTCTTACCTATACAGCTACTAGAATTCTAGGTCTTTCTAACTGAAAGAACTTTTACAAAACTAATTTACTTTTCCCCTGGACTGTTTGTTTTCTTTTGACATTTTGCTTAGATGAGATGGAGAAAATAATGTCTTTCTAGGTTTGTTTATCTCCATGTTTTTGGTGAAAGTGAAAGTAATGCTTCAATGTTTGGGTCAGAAATATCACAGAAGATAGTTGTAAGTTCAAATAGAAGTTTTCATTTACCTTCAGTTTTTTATTTCAGCAACACTGAAGTTTCTGTAGAGCTTAACAGAGGCCTTTGGCTATAAGCCTTATAAGGATGTGTCCTCTTAAAAAGCAGTGCCTGTTTCAGAGTGTCAGTAATGACTGTGATCGGTGACACAGGCCGCAGACGGCAGCGGTGGGCCTGCCAACCTCAGATCACCAGACCTGGGTTCGAGTCAGAGTTCAGCCATTTGTCAGCTAAATGACCCTGAGCCTGTGACTAGTTATAAAATAAAGAAGAAACTTCCACCAGTGTTGCCAGGCTATTGTTAGGATCGAAATTAGATGATGTATCTGAAGATACTTTGCAGATACCAGATTCTTTTTTCTTTAATTAGATGTAGAAAATAAGAAAGATGAAATAATAGCAAATACGTTATTAGTGCTTACTGTTGTAAGCACTCTACTTACATTAACCCAGTTAATCCTAAAATCCTTGTGAGTTAAGTACTATTAGAATGGTTATATTACAGAAGGGCAAACTGAGGAACAGAGATGAGCAGTTAAATATCTTGCCTGGAGTCACACAGCAATTAAGCTACAGAGCTGGGATTCAAAGCCCAGGAAGTCTGCCGCGAGACTCTGTTATCTTATCCCTTGCATATACTACCTCTCAGACAGTTGGGACTTAGTGACAATAATTTAATTTTAGGATATTATCCTCTTAAAACTTTTACAATTAGTATTTTCCCTGATTAAGTGGTGAGCTTTTTTCCCTGTTTTCAATGAATACTCTTACCGAGTTAAGTGAATAAACAGAAACTTTCAACAACTGTTTTTCCCGGAGCTAGTTCATTTCATTTTCTCTAGGTCTTGTAACTTCTTGCCACTTCCACGGTAAGTGGTGTTAGCCTTTTCTTCTGTGGTTGAAAAGGAGGTCAGTTTCAAGTTCAGAAGCTTCTAGATTTTACCCAGAGCAAAGACCCAGTGCTCAAGGTCATCAGCAATAATTAGACGTGACAGGAAATGGATTGTGGGAGAAAGACTCGGGCCTGTTAATGGGATTACATGTGCGTTTACATTTCCAATTCGATGGGCCATTTGGAGGCTGGCGAACCCTGTTCTGGTAGATTGAGAGCTATGTCAGGAAAAGGAAGGCATGGAAAAATTCATCTGTGTCTAGCATCGCTGTAGAATTGTCTGTGGGCTCCTTTGAAAGAAATATCAACATGGCGAAGTTTTCAGAGCTAGTGTCTGAAAGGATTGAGGCATGATCACTCAGTTCCATGAACGTTCAGATGCACAAATAGCCCTCCCCACCTTGTCTTTCTTGTATCAACCACCTGCGGGGGAGTTTGCTCTCCAGGACTGCTAGCAAATTCCCATCTTCTCAAAGGGCTGGCAGCAGAATGCACTTTGGCTTCTGAGAAAACTCCACATCTTCTTTGAGATGAGATACCTCCAGGGAAACTTTTCCCCAAATTTTCTGTTTGTTAGAATATACTCTACCGCTTCTCTTTACCTTTCTAGAATACATTAAGCATTTTCTATTTTGTATAGGTTGGCAAATGTTAACATCCCTCCTCGTATGTATTAACAAGTCTTTGACCATATGTTCTCATTTGTTCTCTTATTTATTTATTCAGTAAGTATCTGTTAAGTATTCTCTGACCCAGGCACTGGGGACATGGTAAAGAATAAGACAGACGAGGCCCCTGTGCTCATGGAGCTTATATTCTAGTGGGGGTGGGAGCCAAAAGGCAAGCAAACAAATAGATATACTCATTACAGAGAGTGAGAAGAGGTGACAGGAGAGAAGGTGGTGGATCAACTTGTGGGAACCCTGTAGGGGAGGCTGAGGGGGTCAGAAATGTAAGAAGGCCCCACCCAAGAGTGTCAAAGGCAGAGGAATTAGCAAGTGCAAAGTCCCTGAGCCAGGAACGAGCTCGGCAAGTATGAGGAAGAAAAAGAAAACCAGTGTGGCTACAGCATGGTGATCAGCAGTGAGGGGTGGCAGGACATGAGGGCAGAGACGGTCAGACTCCCAGGAGTTCAGATTTTATGCTAAGTGCAGTGAAGAGCACGGCCAGCGGGATTCCACTTATTCTAAAAGCCTGTGACCTGGAAAGAAGCCTCAGCATGTAGAATCATAACTCCCAGTAAGAGGAGGGCCCTTAAAAATCATCTAGTCTCAGAGAAAGTGCAAGTAAGTGCACGTACGGAACCAATGGGTACAACGTTGACAACTGAGGAATGTGGACAAAGTGTGCAGCTGTTCTTTGTACTGGTCTTGGTTTTGCAACTATTGTATTAATGTCTATAAATGAAAAACTTAAAAATTATTTATAAATAAAAAGTTTATTTCAAAAGGCCAAAAAAAAAAAAAAAAATGCATGTTGTCCAAAGCCGATTAGATCTTTGAAAGTGATTCTTATCCCAACCACGGGATCATCCCGCCCGTACTTCATCGTTTCGGTGACAGGGAGAGCAGTCTTATGAGGCAGCCATCCACAAAGGTTAATTTTTTTGTTGTTGTTTGGCCAAAGTCAGTGTCCCTTGAATTTCCACCCATCAATCCTGGTTCTTCCTTTGGAACCACGGAGAAGGACAGTGCCTCCTGGACAAGAGAGCCACTGAGCGTGTGAAGGTAGCAGCCCCTCCTGGTCTTGTCTTCTCCAGGTTAACATTTCCCACCGCAGTTTTAAGTGTATCCTGCTCATTCTTTGCGCTCTCTAGTGGATGCACTGCTGCTGACCAGCGTCCCTCTTAAATCGGAGGACCCAGAACCAAACTTGACGTCACTCCACGTATGGTCTGGTCAGAAACAGTCAGCCCCACGGAACAGCCCCCGGGGTTTGCCACATACTTTTGCTACCTTTCCAAGTGGGCCTGTCCCCTCTACCTGCTTTCCAGGTGTCCCAGGAGGAACAGGAATGTAAACTGAGTCCTGTTGGTGGCCTTTGGAAGCCCCTCTGTGAGACATGCACCCCAGGGCTCACCTCACTTCATCCCTGCACCCTGGGGCAGCTCCAGCGGTGGCCCCCATGGACGGCAGGTGGCAGAGTGTTGTCAGAGGCCTGGAGCTGTCCCCCTGCACCTGTCGCTTGCTCACCCACGGCCACACACCCGCACTCTGAGTGCCCTTCCTGCAGCCAACGGCTTTGATTCCCATTGAATTCCTGTTCCTGGCAGGAATAATATTTTAAACCATTCTCCATCAATTACATTGCACTAGGACTGCATTTCAAATTTTTGTAAGAAATAGTGGTTTTGAAAGAAAAGAAGTGTGAGGAAATTGGAGATACGAGAATGTGGGAGGGAAGCGAAAGCCTAGGCAAGCATGGGAAGCCTGAGAACAAACTGCCCGTGCTTGGAGCTGCGCAGGCGCCGTTGGGGTTTCTGAGCGGTTTTATAGGCGATCAGTGTCCCAGGCATTGTGCCAGGTTCTCTGTAAGCAGCTTATTTATCCTCAAAATAATCCTCTAAGGGAGGACCACCATTGGGCCTATTTTATTGACAAGGAAACTGAGGTTGTCTCCAAAGCTCCTATGAAGGTGAATCAACTAGGGAGTAATTTAGTCCAAGGAACCGCATGTAACAACTAGTGTGGAGCAAAGGAAGTTATGTGTGAAAATTTTGTTCCTAAAAATGTAAGTTATTTGTGAAACCTTTGCACACATGCTCTGCTCAATACCTGTTACCCATATGGGAAAAGAGGACAGCACAAGGCAGTGGATGGTTTTCTCCAAATGAGGACCAAAAATACATTATGTCAACATATGGTATTCAAATCAAACCATATTTAATTTCATTTTTCATTGACTTAGAGTTTTTAAAAATTAATTGGACATCCAAATACACATTTGTTTCAATTCTTGGTGCTTTAAATGTCTTGTGATTCTTTCAAAATATGTATCTGCTAAGCTCATTGTATAATTTTCTTATGAAAGAAGGTAGATAAATATTAATGCAGCCTTGCATCTGAAAACTTAGATGTGCTGAGGTTAGAATATTTGGTTATGTAACTTTAACAAATGTCCCTGTGATGTGTTTGAGAATACATTCTGAAAGCAATTTTATACATAAACAATATAAGATGTTCCTTGTGTGACATTGAATAAAGGAGCCATACTTTTGAAGCTTGATATCTGGTAAAAGCCATTTTGGATATATATTTAAAAGCATTGCAAATTTGCTATATTTTTGGATCTAATACATGCAAATTTTGTGACAAACACTGAAACTATGAAAATAGAGTACATGGCGTTCTGAGATTTTGAAGAATTTCAGCCAGCACCTGAAATAATAAGTTGACGTGAAATTTGTCCTGTGGACATTGCTGTGACGTAGTTGATGATGCTAAATACACAAACTTCCTGTTTTCAGTTTGCACTAAGGTTCATGCTGGGAGCGTGAACGGGGAGGTTGGCAGGGCAGCTTAAATCGAACAGCCTGTGATTAATCCACTTCACACGATGTGATATAAACTGGACTCCAAAGGATAGGGAGACGCACTTGTTGACATCTCAGTCAAGAAAATGAACACTTCAATCTGACACAGCAAAACAATCTAACACTTATCACAAAATATCACCTCTAGTAGAGAATGTTTATGAAATAAAACAATTATTTTTATTTAACAAAATTATAATTAAAAAGGTTATATAATCTATTATAAAAAAATGGAAAGTTAAAAACTGCAAATAACCTTGCCACCGAAACAAATTACTTCATTTCCCTTTTGAATATTTTTTTCCCTGAGGCATATTTTTCTGTACAATTGTAATCACAATGTGAAGACAAGTTTGCTGCTTTTCTTTTTGTTGCTATGGAATATACATGACGATCATTTTGAATGGAGCACGGAACTTACCCATGAAAGTAGAGCTGCCTGCTCTGTCCAAATGGAGAGACCACTTCTACCTTTAATCCATTAACACTCCATGTATGTTTCTGAGAGGAAGGACTAAGTCAATGTGGGTAAAGATGTGGGTAGTGGGTGACAGAAAAGTGAAAATAAAACTCCAGTGGTATCGAAAATTATACAAAGGGCTAGGCGTAGCAGAGCTTGAATACATTGCTGCTTTGCCCCTTCTTCTCTTTACTTAAACATTTCTTCTTTTTGCTTAACCATACGTGTAAGCACCACAGCAACCTGCTTTTCTAAAAGGTTCACAGCAGTGGAATTAAGAACGTCAGTAGCGGGAAAGAAAACTTAGGGGCAGAAACTCACAGTGTCCTCTCCTGTGTTTTTGGTTTATTTTTATTTGATTCCCAGAAACATCTTCTATCCTCAAAACTGATAACTACAGAAACTTCCTATTGGTAGAAATGAATTCAAGGAAATAAGGAAGGATGAGAAATCAGAAGTCCAGAAAGAAGCATCGTTTAGGCAGGGAGGGAAAGAACCGAAGTATAGGGACAGGAAAAACTGGCAACAAGCAAAGTGCCTTGTACCTGGCGTAGCTTCGCAGTGACTTCCCTCTCAGAAGTCTCCATCCTGTCATAGGGAGAAGTAGTTTCCCCTGTCCTATCTTCCCAGTCTAAGCAAAAAGTATGAGTGTGCGTTGCGGAAGTTTCTGGTTTGGGAGCTTCATAGCATCTCTTACAGTACCCCACTTCCCAGCAAAAGAAGATCCTTGTTCTTTTGCCTTCCAATATTAACTGAGATCTGTCTTCCCATTTCAAATGACCCCTCTGTCCACATATTTCCTTTGCCCTGACTCGTCCCTCAAAAGAAATAAAAAATCATAAAGTAAACTCAAGTCGTAGAAACAAAATCCTAGAATTGCACAGTTGAAGAGAGTGAAGAGTCATCCACGAGAGGCCTGTCCCTTCCATGACACTCACGGGCTCAGGCCCTTGCATCTCGCAGTCTGATCCGGGCCAGCACCGTCAGCATCGACTGGGAGACTGTGAGAAATGCAGACTCTCAGGCCTCTCCCCAGACTCTGGAATTGTAATCTGCATTTTAATAGGCTCGATCCCCAGGTGATTCATTTATGCACATTCAAGTTTGAGAAGCACTGATGTAGGTCGCCTAGACGCTAACCTGTGATCCTTAATGAGGCACAGTGATCTTTTCAAAAATGCAAATCTGCTCATGTCACCCTCTGCTCAAAATCAGGCAGTGGTTTCCCAGGTTGGTTCTCAAGATACGCAACGGGAAACTCTCTTATGTGGCCTTTGAGGCTCACAGTGATCTGGACCAGCAAGCGCCCTTGCGTGTCATTGTCCCTCCGCCTTCTGCCCCAGTCACAGCAAGGAGCCTCCTTCAGTTCTTCAAATGTGCTCTATTCCTTCACATGGGATGTCCTTCCTTTTCCCTTTCCACCTCTGAAGCCACCTCCTTAGGGTCTCTTTACCTGACTCTCTAGACCAGCATTGTGCAACACAAATATAACACAAGCCACACATGAAATTTAAGGTTTTTCTAAAAAAGTATAAACAGATGGGTTAACTTCATATAATATACTTTAATTAACCCAATAAGTCAAAGCTATTAACATTTTGACAAGTACCACCAGCCACATTTTAAGTGCTTAACAGCCACAGGTTTCTAGTGGCTCCTGCATTAGACATTGTAGGCCCAGATTAGATCAGCACCCTCCCACACAACTCGCATTATTTAATATAGCTCCCTGTACTTTCCCTCCTCTTTAAATATCTGTGTTTTAAAAATTATCGATAATGTGATATTGGTTTAGTTATCAGTTTTCCCTAGTAGACTAAAAACTTGCTTGGGGCATTTTGTTCATGGCGGTATTTCCAGCGCCTGGGCTCTGCCGCTCACTGTCTATCTGAGGAGTCCATGGACAAATGAACATGCACAGAGGTGAAAGGAACTCTTGCTGCTCAGGGTTTTGTATCATTATGGAAGTATGGGACAGCTGGTATTTTGCTTCCCTTCATTTGGTTCGGCACCCCGGTCCTCAGTCATTTCCTCTTTCATCTGCACCATTAATCTCTTCCTCTCTGTGGGGCCGTCGCCCTCATCATACCAACACTCTGTACGTCTCCTCTTAAAAAACAAACAAAACCACCTCTAGGAGCCCCCATCCTGCACTAAGGAGTTATGGAAAACTCCTCCTGTCCCCACTCCTAGTCACCTTCAACGTCTCCAGTGTGACTTTCACGTTGTCAAATCCATCAACACTTTGTTCTTCCCATCTTTCTTGGCCTCTCAGCATTATTTGAGACTGTTGGCCACTCCTTTCCGGAATCAATCTCTTCTCTTGGCTTTGTGAGGCCACTGTCTCCTCATTTTTCTCCTAACACTCTGACATCTCCTTAGTCTCCTTTGCAACTCCTCCTCCTTCTCTACCTGACCTTTAAATAGTCCAGTGTGACGAAATATTCAGTAGGACCCTCCGTCTCCCCTCTCGGCCTCTCAGTAGATACCGCATCCATTCCCACAGCTTCCAAGGCCATCTCTGTGCTGCTACTAATCTCTGCACTCCAGCGTCCCATTTAATGGCCCATTTAACATCAACATCAGATGTCTCATGGAATTCTAAAGAGGAATTCTTGAACCCCCCCCCCCATGAACTTGCTCCTCCTCAGACTACCTCGCAGTAAACACACTCGGCTTACTGAAACATCCACTCAGTTGCTGAACCCAGAATCTTCCCTCTCTCTCATGCTCCATGACACTCCATCACCAGGTCCTGAGTCTTCCCTGCTCAAAGTATATCCCCGTGCTATGAACTGCATATTTGAGTGCCTCCAAAACTCTTACGTTGAACCCCAGCCCTCAAGGTGATGGTATTCAGAGGCGGGGTCTTTGGGGAGATGATTAGGTCATGAGGGTGGAGCCCTCATGAGTGGAATTACTGCCTTTATAAAAGCAGCTCCAGAGAGTTCCCTCGCTCCTCCTGCCGTGTGTGGACAAACTCCTCTGTGAAACCCCCTCAGGGATGCCCTATTTCAGTTAAAATAAAAACCAAACTCTTAGTTGTAGCCAGTAAAACCCCCAAATGGGTGGGTCCCTGATAACCCCCAACTTCGGCTTCGACCCCTTGATCCCATCTCACTCTGCTCTGGCAAGAAGAGCTACGGAAGCTGCCAGATTCTCTTCTGCTTTCAACGTCATGAGTGTACTTCCTTCTACTCAAATCTTCACAAAATCATCTTTTCTGTCATATTTTCCCCCATATTGGGAATATGGGGGAAAATATGGCTTCTTCTAATCCCCCAGATCTTAGCTTAAATATCACTTCCTTGATGAGATTTCTCAGCTGTTCTCTACCCCAGTACCCTCAAAGCACTTTGCATTTTGTAATTTTTGATTTATCTGTGTACTTGCATTATTGTTTGGGCAGGGTTATGTCTGTTTCATTCACCCTTATACTCCTAGAACCATGTGCACAGAAAACATTCAACAGATGTGTGTTGAGTGAATGAACTCTGTAAGAGCACTTTAGCATTCTACCAATTACCAATTACTTTAACACTGACTATACTTTGTTATATTCCTGCATTTCTTGCTTACATTAAAAAAAGAGATCGCCACCTCTAACCTGTTGAAGGAATTGACAGCTAGAAGAACAGATTCTCAGTGATAAGATGACTCTAGATTTAGGCTAAATTTCATGCTAAAAATAAACAGGAGGGAAATTCTTCCACTCAACTGTTTTTAAGAAACATTTTTACCAAAAAGCATTTCCATTTTCTAGCTGAGTGCAGCAGCTCACACCTGTAATCCCCGCGCTTTGGGAGGTAGAGGCAGGAGCATTGCTTGAGGCCAGGAGTTTGAGGCTGCAGTGAACTATGATTGTGCCACTGCACTGTAGCCTGGGTGACAAGATCCTGTCTTTAAAAAAAAAAAAAAATTTCTAACTTTACTCCCACATAGAATGTTCATAGTAAATGGTTACCAAAATTTAGGCAGAGAGCACAGTTTGAGACTTAATTAAAGTGAATCTGAAATGAGTATGACCAGGTTTTGCCACTGGTTTCTGGGATTTCATTGCCTGTATGTGACCCAAATAGAAAAAATGTGAATTACATCTTTAGGGAATAATTTTAATTTCCATAAGGCAGTCCTCCAGTGTTACGGAAGGAAAGTTAGAGTCAGGGAACCTCAGTCGTGGTTGAACAGTAAGCGTACTATGTAATTTTCCACATTACACTTAAAATTCCCTGAGTTCTCATTTAGTTTCCAGTGAGAATACGTCAGAACTGCTTGTGCATCCTCCAGAGTTGTGAAAATCTCCGATGAAATCATACACTCACCTTGTACTGAGAAACATAAAAAGCCTTACACAAATGCATTGGCAATTTTAAAGTATCAAATAGAGGACACTTTAGGAAAATTCCAATTAAGAAATAACATTTTGTGGAATTCGTAAAATGCATTTAAACCTTCCTTTCAGTCTCCGTAGCGATGCTTGAGACGTGGATCGTGACCTGCTCCCGCAGATGTAGGACTGTAGCTTGGCCATTCACGTATCCTGGGAGGAGCTGCTGTCTGCTCTTCTTCCCACCTTGCTTTGCGGCGCTGCGCCTGCCTGTGCTCTCTCCAGCCCTGTGACCAGGCCCAGGCCACCAAGGCCGGGGCTTGAGTGGGTGGACCCACAGGCCTACCAGGAGCAAGAGTAGGCTGCAGGCCAGCACTGGGTCTTGCATTCCTCCTACCCTCGAGACCTTAAAGTGCATCCCTCTCAAAATAAAACCAGGTTTCACAGACTCATTACTTTGTTTCTCATGGAAAATAGAATGCATTTAACTTTTAGTAAAAAAAAAAAAAAAAAAGTCGGGAACACTCTTGTACCCTGAAGACGTTTTTTTCTTTGTTCTCCTGGTGTCTACAGCTAATTTTCTAATGTGGACACATAATCCATATTTAGAAGTAAAATAAACAGGCATTTCAGCAGCCTTGGGTTAGAGGTGGGGAGTAGAGGGTAGGGATTTTCCAACCTCCTACCCGCCTGCCCCGTCTGCCTCTCATTCTCTCACCAAGGTTCCTTGTCCTTGACAGCGGAGCAGCACTGTGAAACGTCGCCACCTTCAGCTACAGCCGGGAAGTGCGCGCCGGCGCGGCCGGAACCCACGCTGGGCTTGCGCACAGCTCTGCCTGGCCAGGCTGCTGGGCTTGGGGAGCCTTTTCACTGTGCCTCGGTCTCTCTCTCTCTCTCTCTCTCTCTCTCTCTCTCTCTCTCTCTCTCTCTCTCTCTCTGTCCCCACGTTTCCACACGGGGGGCGGGAAGCAAAGAAAGAATCCCTGGCAAGTGCGCCTGGAATGAACACAAAACTTAATCCACTCACGAGGTTTTGCTCGTGTCAGAGGGAAAGTCAGCATACTTTTCAGATGACAGGATAACTCTGAAACCACGTACTTTCTGCAGACCCACCAACTGCTATTCTATGGAAACTGTGCTTTTGAAGACCAAAGGTTTAAAGTTGTCAAAATATTGAGTCTGATTTCATGATAGAATATGCCTCTTTGATGAAGGAGTATCTTTTCTGTCCAGGGTAACAGGGCTCAAGTATTTCAATGAGTTTTCACAGAACAAAGAGAATGGGGGCAGAGAGGACACAGAGTTATGGGAGCAGGTCAGGACAGTGCCAGGCAGGGCTGGGAATGATCGAAGGTGACTCTGATACGTTTGGCGACAGCTGCTCGAGATCAGTAGCCATTAAAGACAGGAAGTTTAGAACTCAATCTGTATAATAAAGTCGTCTGTATTTCCCCCTCAGCCTCAAAATACCCTCACTAAAGGGTCTGTGGCATCAATGAAAGGGATGAGCAAGCAACCTCCTGGAAACATTCCAGAAACATGCATTCCTCAAACACACGTTCATTTCACTTCACTCTTCCCAACACAGTAAACCCAGAGTTAACTCAGCCTTTTCTTGGATCAGGTTACACTCTCACCTCTGAGGGCCATACAGAAAAGCACCCAGCACGAGTCCTCGCTCAGCCTCTGCGCCCTTCTTCCTGTTGTCAGGAGATGGTATAAGCCACCTGTCATCGCTTCTTACAGAGTCTGAGGTGTGGCGCTAAGAGGGTCCACTACAGATTGCAGTTTACACAGGATTAGGGCAACTCGGGACTCTAATCTTCCACAGTGTCCCTGCCTTTGGAGTGAAAATGGAAGGAAATGGAATGTGGGAGAACTTGGAAGGTATGTCGTTGAAGGTGCCAAGGTTTCCAGTAGCTGTAGAAGCGAAGTGTATTGTTAAATACACTTTAAGACAATTACAGCTAAAGCTGACCACTTTGTTTCTCATGGAAAATAGAATCCGTTTAATTTAAAAAAAAAAAATAGAACACTATTTTACCCTAAAGACATGCCCCTTGTCTTTCTCTTCTTGATGTTTCAAGCTAATTTTTCTAATATAGACACATAACTCCATATTTAGAAGTAAAATAGGCATTTTGAGAGCCAACATTGACATTCAGTCTTGAAAATTGGATCTACTGTTGCAACAGCAAACTGTACATTATCTTCCTAAGAAAATACTAATTTATCAGTCCTAAGAGCCAAAGAGTTGTTCTGTGTCAGCAATCAGCTCAGCCTCATAATTATAAATTGGTGAGGATCTGGTGAAAGTCATGGATCCAGAAGAATTACAGTATTTCACAGTGAGTCACTCAGAATAAAGAGCCCTGTTATTTGTAGACATTCCATATGGTCACAGAAATTTAGGAGTGGATCAGGTCTTCGCAATCATATAACCTAACCCCTTCATTTTACAGATGAGGAAACTGAGGCTTAGAACTTATTGTAGGAAATACTTGAAAGTACTTCAATAGGCAGCACGTCTTCCGCATGCCTGAACATCCTCGGCAGCTTGCTAACGCTGTCTTTGCAATACTCGGCACAGTCAGTATGCCCAAAGTGTGGCAAGAGTGACTCATTGTGACAGGGCTCATACTTATTTACTATACTTGGCATATTTGGTCTGAAATATTCCTTCCTTCCTCCCTCTCTCCCTCTTCCCCTAATTCATTTATTGAAAGATTAAGCCACGGATCCCCAACATCTTCAAGGCACTATGCTAGAAAAAGGGCTGGTTATAGACACAAGTTGGTTCTCAGGCAATCTTCGCCCTGACGAACTCTCAGGAGAGAAGGTAAGACAGATGCGTGAGAGAAGCACTGGAACAGAACTTCAGAAATGCCCAACTCTAGGTATATGCAGATGTCGTCAGGACACTGAGAAGCAAGGAGCAACTATTTCCTGGGAGAATTAGAGGAAGTGCACCAAGAAAGTATCACCTGAGTGGAATCTCGTGAGCTAAGCCCGAGTCACAGGCAGAGAGGATAACAGGGCAGTGTAGGAAAGGGAGAAAAACCCCAAGGGCATGAACAAGGAAGGAAGAGCATAGTGGATCCAGGAAGGGCGAATTTAGCAATGGAGCTGCAGGGAAAAATTAGAGATTTGGGAAACATGAGTGCTGAGACGAAAAGGAAAATTTAAAAATGAATAAAAGAACTGCTACATACCATGCTAAAGAATTTAGCTCTTATCCCAAAATCCAGGGTTTCCCAAACGTAGCAATTAAAATATCATTTCCACAACGTGTGTTCTATCCAACGTCTACCTCTGTTATTTTTGCTTTACCTCTATACCTCTTGTACTGTTATTTATTTAATTGACTTTTCTAAAACATCTTACTTTTAAACATATTTGTTTTTAAAAGCAACTTTATGTGACTAATATATAGAAAACCAATGTCACTTGCAATACATTCAAGGTCATCATTAAGATGAATGTTATAACTTTAAAACATTCCAAATAATTCTTTACTTACGAAAATTTCCCCACCTGGGGCCTGCAGCCCTGTTGTTCTGTTGCAGCATTGTAAGTTTTGGAGAGGAGTCCAGTTCCTTCTAACACCAATGTGAAACTCCTTAAATTAAAATTTAAGGAGGAAGAAAGGGGACTGATAAGTGAGCAGCATTCTCACTCTATAAATCAGGGGTCTTTAGCAAGCATGGTTTCTGTGTGCCATCTTAGATGCTGCAGGGATACGCATCCCACATACGGGCAGTCCAGGGCCACCAGAGGTATTTGAGCTGATTTTGAGTGACAGAATCAGACTTGTCTGAAGAGGGATAACTCAGGACTGGAAATGGAGAACACAGGAAGCAGGGAAAACCTTGCTGAGACTACGGGAGAGAGTCTCAGTGTGGCCCAGTCAGTTTAATGAGGATGAAGAAAAGGGGTCGGATTGAAGAGGGATTGAGAGTAAGGCCACAGCAGGACCTGGTGCCTGAGGGAGGATGGGCAGCAGTCACGAGAGAGAAGATCCGGGATGCCTTGGAGGTGGCTTGCGCGGGAGAGTGCACGGAGGTGATGCGGTTATCCAGGCCAGGACCACGAGGAGTGTGTTAGGGAAGAGGAGTAGAGTAGGGGTGTGTTAGCTGAAGAGGGGCAGGGGAGGAAGTAGGCAAGGGTGGAGAGAGCTAGGTCCCCTGCATTGGACCATGCTGCCTGTCAGGAATCCTTGCACACCCCAGGCCTGCATGAAATGCTCATGGAATAAATAGCCGGGCAGGGAGAGTCAGCAGGCAGTTGGAAATACCCTGCTAAAGCTCAGAGGCATTCCAAGTGCCAGCTAGATTGAAAGAGATAATTGTGGTCTATAAATCAGCATCAGTTACATGTCCATTTACCTGCTGACCACTTTAGAAAATTTGTGACAAAATCAGATAGACAGATTTAAGGCATATTAGGCATGTTTACTTTTGTTAAGATGTTAAAAATGAACCCATTCAATCAAAAAGTCATTAAGAACCTACTTACGTAAAGCGATTTTCTGGGTGCTTTGAGGGATAGAGAGATAAATCAGTCACAGACCCTGTTCTCATGGAGCTTGTAAAGATCTAAGATAGATAAAATTTGGGGGGATTTAAATTTTGTTAACATGTGAAGACTTTATTCATGATTTCCAGAAAGCAAATTTAGCCTCAAAAATCTTCCTAGTAAGCATAGTTACTCTGAACTTTGTTTCCATGCATGATAAGAAATTTAGTATAGTGTTGGGGTAGAATAGTAGTATGAGTGAAATTTTTAGTAGACTTAAAGAATTGGAAGCAAAAATCTTTATAGCCCTTTTTCTGTGTTATTCTTAAAATACCCTTTGCCAGACTTAGGAGCAATAAACTAATTGAATTTTGTCTTTGTGTATAGCGTAAAATTGCCCTCCTTCCCATCCAAGTATATGATATAGCAATAAATTAGAGCATTTTCATGAAGACCCATTAAATAATCCATTTTTCATGACTGGGATTTTTTTTTCTTGGCAGTCAAGACATAGACTAGAAAGCACAGATTTCACCCTCAGTCTCAAAAAGAGTCATAGGTTTGAGTAAGGTGAAGGACAACAAGCCTAAATGTTGATGCTCCTTCTTCAGTTTCTAGACCCTTCTGTGGAAAGAAGTGTTTTCCTAAGACTCAGACAGAATTCATTTCCATAGAGCGTTCTTAATGGCTCCTGTCAGAACAAAACAGCTGGGAAACATATGGTATCCATTTCCCTGTATCACTTGGAAAAAATTTCACATGTAAATAAAGTCAACATAAAAGAGTAGCCCTTTGGACCCACGACCTTAAATAATACATAAATATATTGGTACAATGCACTCATTGTATTGACCCACTAAGTTACGTGGCTTTAAAATTTTTTATTACATTCTGAGATGCACATTTTCTAGAAGTTCCAA
The DNA here is from genome assembly GCA_963575035.1 of Avahi laniger. Lineage (NCBI taxonomy): Eukaryota > Metazoa > Chordata > Mammalia > Primates > Indriidae > Avahi > Avahi laniger. The sequence continues at coordinate 63,925 of CAUYSK010107380.1, read as the reverse complement.
AGAAATCAAGGTAATTGGCAAAATATTAGCAATATCATACCTAATAATAAGTATGCATCTCAGAAGTGTCTACAAATATATATATATATATTTCCCACTGTATTTAAAGCTTTTCAGAAAGTTGATAAATAAAATTAAAGGCATATTTACACCTTATAAACTCCACGTCCACTATCTCTCTGCTGTATAAATAAGTAACCATGTGTTATTGAAAGGAAGAGAGAAAGTCTTGGCAGAAATCTCTGGCAGACATTGATTTTTCATGGCTTTACATTTTTAGAGAGAAAAGGACGTATAAAAGATAGAAAATGTTTAAATTTATAAGGGACCAACTGGAATTAGTCTTTGCCTTTGCATATTTACATTTCATAAATAACCTAAGAAAATCTAGCTCTTACTGGTGATTATCACTCCTCTGAGTTTATTAACAGGACTTTTGTCCCCTGTGAAATTAAACTGTAAATCCCCCAGAAGGATGCACTTTGTACCTTTTTAAAGATTTAATGTGCTGTGCAAAGTGAGATTCAAATTCACATACTAGCATTTGTTAATTGTTGTCTCTGTGCCAAGTGCTGTGTACAACGAAGGACTAGAGCCAACAAAAGGGAAGAAAAGCAACAGCTTAAGACCATCTACATACCTTTCTTCCCTTCTGGAACATTCTCTGTTATACGTTGCTTATTGGAGAGAATCCAGCCCTCCCTCCACAGCTCATAGGATTCTCGTCTTAGATACCAAAATGCCGGAGCCAGGACGGCCTCAGACGTGGACCGCATAGTGCTGACCCTCTGAAACCTCAGGCAAAACTGTGGTCGATCTGGGGGAAAGAACTCACTGACAGTTATATGGCATCCAGACTCAGAACCCTTCACTTAGTTCCAGAACTTCTCTGACTCCTTTTAGAGCATATCCTAGCAAGAAGAAGAATGACCAGCAGCCTAAATTTAGGGAACTTTAACAATATTTATCCCACTTTCACCTCAAGAATCAGTCATAGCCAGAGGCTGTCGCAGAAGTTATAGACCTGAGTACACATTCATCTCCTGTTCTTTTATTCCTTGCTTGTGCCCAATAGCAAAGGACACACACATACACATACTTTTGAATTAAATACTTCCCACCTGTTGTTGTTTCAGAAGAGGAGAGATAGATGGGAGGTCCCTAGTTGGAGGGCATGCTCTGAAATCTCACTCCTTTGATGGGGGATGGTGTGAACTAAGTGGCAGGGGAGTAGGAATCCATCAATCAGTGGCCCGCAAGTTTCTAAGGGTGCTGGGTCATCTGTTGTCTGGCAGGGGAGGGTCCCAGAGAGGAAGCAGGATCGTCACGGCTCAGGAGACTGTTGTTGCTCCATCTGCCTGCCCCAGAGGAAGCACCGGGTGGCCGCTCATGCACGGCTAACTGGGAGAGGTGGTGCTTCTCATCTCTCCCCTGCAGAGGTGTCTGGCTGTTTCACTTTCCAGCGCATCTCACCCAGACCCTTACTCAAATGCAAACGAACACACAATCTTTATGTAAACTTTGCACAGAAATGAGATTAAAAAAAAAAAAAATTCTCTGCCTACCCCATCCTCTCTTTGCAACTTTCTCCTCCTGTTTGTTTCCAATTTTCTCAACAATGGAAGGCATTAAAGAACACGCTCTTTTGTTATGTGTTAGTGCGTTATGTTGGTGTGTCATATGTCAGACAGCATCATAAAATGCCTCTGCATGATGGTTGACTGGGATGCTTTGTCCAAGGTGGAGTTAACCCAGCCATGGCTTGTCTCCCATGATCCTTTCAACTCCTGACCACTTCATTCCTTTCTGTTCTTACCCTAATCCACTTAAGGGGATACCTAGTGAGTCACCCAAAGGGACACAGTTTGAATTTGCTTAATAATAAATAATTTTCTCTCTCTTTATATGGAAGTTCTTAGGCATTAGGGGTGTGCATGTATACACACACATGCTGACATGTGTGCATGTGTATGTATATATTCCTTTTCTCCCTAAATTAGTTTGGAAGTTCATTTAACAAAGAATCTTACCCTCTAATCCTGTTCTTCAGGGTAGTGGCAAATATTGCCACAGAGGTAGATCTATCCAGGGAATAAACCTAAATATCTATCTGAGTTTGTTTTCCTTAGCCGTCTGCTTTTACCGTTACTACTACTTTAATTAATTTTGAATCAATATGTCATAACTTTCTTTAATCATTCACTGTTTTCCAGTGGTAAGTATGAATTATTTTATGGATATGTGTTCTAAGTCACCTCTACACAGGGGCTTAATTTGAGCATAATTTGAATGGACCGTGTCTGCCTGCATAGCCAAGATGTGTTCAGCATTCCAATTTAATTTTTTTTAAACAGTTTCTAGCTCTAGCTGGAATTGTGGCGTCTCCACTCTCATTACAAACACGCAAAAACCCACAGGAATCGCTGATGTATACAGTAAGTTCCGCCCAGTGAAGCGGGTTTCCCCACTGAAACATCAGCCAGAGACTCTGGAGAACAATGAAAATGATGACCAAAAGAACCAGAAAGCGGAGTACCAGAAAGGGGATGAGTCTGGCCCAGGCCCCCAGCCCGAGGAGCCAGGCCCGGGGGATGGAGTGGGCGGCCCTCCAGGTAAGAGCTCCGAGCCCAGCACTTCGCTGGGTGAACTGGAACATTACGACCTCGACATGGATGAGATTCTGGATGTGCCTTACATCAAGTCCAGTCAACAGCTTCCCTCTTTTACCAAGGTGACTTCAGAAAAAAGAATTTTGGGTTTATGCACAACCATCAATGGCCTTTCTGGCAAAGCCTGCTCTACGGGAAGCGCCGAGAACTCGCCATCCAGCATGGCACCATTTTCTGTTCTTTCTCCCGTGAAAAGCCCTCACTTGAGAAAAGTATCAACTGTCAACCGTGACCCACACAAGCTCTCCACTGAAGAACCCCAGAGTTCACCTCCACTGGTTAAATGTGGCTCTGCATATGAGCCTGAAAACCAGACCTTCAGTGATCCACATGGTCGCAAAGTTGAGAAAACGATGCCAGACTGCCAGCTCAGGGCCTTCCATCTGCAGTCAGCACCCGCAGAGCCCACGCCGGAGGAGCAGGTCAGTGGCCTGGCCTGGACCAGCTCCCAAGTCCCAGAAGAAAGGAGTGAGTATGTGAAAAAAATAAAAAGCATCTTGAACATCGTTAAGGAAGGACAGATATCTCTCCTGGTAAGTATGATCTAGTTCAGCATACATACTAATAATCTAGAGACTCTATTTTTATCACCTCCCTTTGCTAGGAATAGACGATGATGCATTTGTTTTGGTTCTTATTTAATCTTTACTCGTGGCTTGAGTTGGGAGATGTGACCTTTTGAGTTTTAAAATAAAAAGGCAGTTAATATATGGAAAACAAATGCCTATAGATGGAGTGTTATTTCATTTTAACTTTGCATGAATTCAGCTGGAAAAAAAAAGACTCAATCAAAAATGAAAACAAACCAGGGAGAGCCCAGCACTTTCTTTAACTTGAATTTTAATGTCTTTCTTTCTGCTTTCAAAATGGTTCTCAGTGCTCTCACTCAGTTATTTGTGGGGATGTCTGTTCCTTACTGATGGTGGACCCGCCAGCTTTGTGAACAGAGGGTCTTCTGTTTTATCCTGATCATTATTCAGAAGAGTTGGACCAGGATGTTTGAAAAGCATTTGCAGATAGAAACTTACCCAAGAGCTTAATTGCCCTCTGACCCACATGGAGTTTTTACTTAGTTCCAGCTCTGCATGTCTAGGGAACATGAAGAAGCTTTTCCAAAGACTCTAGACACAGAATAATATGATGTAAGAAAAATCTGTTCTGGTTAGGCTCAGAGACAGCTAAACTGAAATAGCACTCCATCTGCCTGCATTGTTCTTTTCTGGCTTCCAGACTTGGATCAAACAGTAGCCAGCCTTGGCTTATACTGTGATGTTAATTAAAGTCTCATTCAAGAAAATCCTCGCATCTTGGCAATATGATTCTACTTAGCATAAAGCCATACATAGATACGTACAATGTACTCAGTCTATTATCACAAGTACTGTTGTGATAGGACAATATAATGGAACAATTTTACCAAATAAAATAGTAGGGCTTTTTTTGCTCCTGAAAATGTTTCTTCCATTTTCTTGGCTCTTCCCTTCTAATTCTCTTTGGTTCATTCCTTTATTTTGTCCTTCCCACGTTTTCATGTTTGCCAAATGCTAACACCTCTTGGTTCACCCAGCAGTGTCTAGCAGTCAGTTCATAGTCAGGACACTAAACTTTGCTAGAGGTGGGAAAACCAAAGGCCAGGTAGCCTCCAGGTAGCCCCCAGAGTCTGTGTGATGACAGTGTCCGGAGGTACCTACAAGAGCACTGGTAGCAGCAGAGTAGCAGTCGTCACCATACAGTCTGCAGTCAAAGCCAGTTCTCTACAATTCAAGGTGAAATAAGCAAGTGGAGACAACTAGTTCATTCATTCCACAAACGTACAGCAGGGAACCCAGCTCAGCCCTCAAGGACTTCGCAGTCTTGTGGGGGAGACAGACAGGAAACCTGCCAGTTGCCATAAATGCCATTACAGTTGTTTAGAAAGCCAGCTCGGTGCCCCCACAGCTCATTGGCCTTAGCCCTGTTACCATGTCTCGCGTCAACGATCTGCCTCTTGAGAACTCGTGTTCTAAACATGTTAAAACAAAGAATAACGGCAAGGAACTCCTGCCTTATTAGAACCCCACGGCTTCCACCAGAGTTTCTGTAAGCTCACTCCTTCTTCCCAGTGCCCAGGGCAAAACCACCACAGCATCTTGTTCCGATTCACTAACTTAACCTCCTAATCTTACTGTTTGTACAGCCACACCTAGCTGCGGACAACCTAGACAAGATTCATGATGAAAATGGGAACAATCTGTTACACATCGCCGCGTCGCAGGGACACGCAGAATGCCTGCAGCACCTCACCTCTTTGATGGGAGAGGATTGCCTCAACGAGCGCAACGCCGGGAAGCTGACCCCGGCCGGCCTGGCCATCAAGGTGACTGCGTGGGGGTGGGCCCTGCACAGGTCGAAGTAGTGGGATTTCTGTGCTCGAGGATTCCTTGTGAGCTAAAGCGTTAGAAGGGAAAGAGAGGAAAGTGATTTATGGAGCAATCAGCAAGTGAACATGTTACATTTAAGAGAGCAATCATTTCAGTCACTAACTGCTCTGAGATTTTGAGATTACATTCCAATTTATTGTCCGATGAGGGTAAGCTTCAAATCAACTAATAAAGAGGAGGGAAAATGATGTGTTGTGGTTCTAAGAACTTTTGTTATTCATGAGGACTGCAATGTAGATTCTTAACCACACCTGGACTGAGGAGAGACTGTTTCCCTTTTTCCCAGCATGAGGATAATGAACAAATGAGGAAAAGGTGTGTTGTAAGGGACGCTGGCACTCAGGAGTATTGCAGATAATACAGTGGGCTTTCATGGGTCACATCTGAAGTTTAAATGTCTTCAGCATCAAGAGTTGTTTAGAATATCAGTGCCGAGTTTGAGTCTCGCTCTTGGAAAGCACAGGGTCTCTCAGAAACTACACACATTAATACTGACAGGGATAGAGTTAAAACCTAGAAACTGTGATACAAAAAAATACAGACTTTTATAGCACTGCAGTAAGTGCCTCTGCAAACTATAATCACTAGAAGATTAGCTATTAAACTAAAATTACTTTTAAGATCTTTGACAAATAAATGTAAAATACAATCATATTCATTAAAAAACCGAAAGTGCAATTCAGGGAAATATAATCCATCTTGTGCTTCTGCATATGTACTTTGCTTTATAAAATCGTTGTGTCTTCTGAAAGCTAAATAATCATAACTTTTATAGATAGAATTATATTGAAATTGATCAGGGGAACTTGTTAGTTAAAGAAACCTACTTGTGAATTCACTAAAGAACATGTTACCTATTTGAAAAACAATCAGTTGCTGTTCTGCCTCTAATAAAGACTTCATGCGAACCTAAATTTTTATACCTTTAATTTGTTGACCATTCAGTAAAGTTCTATATATTAAAAATATTTTCCATTTTATTTAAGTTTGCTCAATTAAGCAAAGTAATTAGTAAGGTCTGACTTCAAAAATAATGTAGAAAATAACATTTTCTTTAATAAAATAAGAAATCTATAACCCTGGTGGATATAATTTTCCTTTGGTTATGAATGATGCTATGTCAAATTAAGAGCTAAGTTGCAGAAAGTCATCATGAAGGAAGAGAAGCCAAATGTGAAGTCAAGGTTTAGTGTACTTGAATTCAACGTGTACCCAGTTTACCAGGTACCGCATTAGGCACTGGCAATACAAATTTGAATAAGACGTAGTCCCTACTCTTAAGGAGCTGATGGCTGATGAATAAGGCAGGTAGGTTGTCAGCAGTACAAGTGTAGGAAACAGTTCTGTGACAGAGTCCTGTGGGAAGATAGGGGTTGGTATGGCCGTTAATGGGCCTGTATCTGTGATTAATAAAATATTCTTGCAGTGCCAATAAACGTTGAGATTTGCCTTGCTTTTTTAGTGTTTATAAAATACAGTTCTCATTAGTCTTTGTGACCAATGGTGGACTACTGAATATCTCCTAACTGTATACTTGGATGGAAATATTTTTTTCTTTATTTATATATAGCCTATTGCTTGTTTTGATAGACTAAAAATTTCTGAGTAGGAAGGTATCTGAGAAACTTAGTGATCATTGAGCCAATCTTCAGCACGAATACCTCGTATGGTATCCATATTATGCATTAATTCATTCTTAAACTCTTCCAGTCAGCATAGCATTGTCATCGTACAGTCAATGTGCAAATGAATAGTAAATTTTTTTTTAATTTGTTTGAATGAAAAAGATTTCAAACCCGTACAACTCAAAAGCTGTTACAGATCTGGGGTCTCAGGCTTTTCATACTTTACTTCTGGACAGTGATTTGAGAAATGGAAATGGTCTTCTATTCCTTTATTTAATCTAGAATTTACAAAAGCAGTAAATATAAACATTTTATAACAGGTGCCACCCTCTTTAGAAATCTGTCCTGACACATGTCCTGCCTCAGTCCATTCAGTGTGTTTTGATGGCTATTGATGAAGTTGAGCAAATCCAAAGAAGTCATCATTCTTCTGTTTTAGGATCTTGTTTTTGACACCAGTAACCACCTAGTGGTGTTTCACCTCATTAAGCACAGTTCTGAGAGCCTTGCTGTCATTAAGGACAAACAAACTTGGTACAAATGGGCAGAAGTTGCTCAGATAATATGACTTGGCTGACAGGAAACAGAGGCAGAGATAAAGTATCAAATAAAAAGATTACCTGAAAAAAGGGGCTTCGAAGTCACATCAGGGCTAAGAACATTTCTCTCCCACTCTTAAACTCCTTAAATGGAACACAATAAATTTTCCAGTTACATACAGAATTTATTGAGTACTTCTGGGGGACCCAAGAGTAGATACTGTGGGAGTTCCGAGGATTATTGATCGCCCTTTAGAAATGGTTAAGCAAAGTAATTAGAAAGAAAGATTTCTAAAAGGTGAGAGCAGTCTGTTTTCTAAAATGGGGACAGCAGGAGAAGTTATTTTAGGAGCTAAACAGACTTGGAATGAAATAACTTCAATTCCCTTTCATTTGTCATTCAGTCCTTCTGATTAAGCTCAATGACGAAGTGTTGATCTGTTGATAACATGACTGCAAACACTTACTGACATTGCTTTTTAACATAAAGTGAGTGACCCCAGGCTCAGAGACTTTGACAGGCAAAAAGCTCCTGCTAGAATTTCATAACTTTTTTTTTGTTTTGTTTTCTTGGTATTTAGAATTATGGCAAGGGATATTGGTTTCAAACTTACAGTAGTGATATAATATTTCCTTCTGCCTTTCTAACAGCATTTTATTTATTTTAAATGTTGCCTCCTTGACTAACTAGAGCTAACAGACATCTAATAGAACTGTATCCAACAACAGCAGAATACACATTCTTATCAGGTGCAGATGGAACATTCTCCAGGACAAACCATATGTTAGGCTATAAAACAAGTCTCAATAAATTTAAAAGGATTGAAGTACACAATAATGTCCTTCAACCATAATAGAATGCAATTAGAAATCAATAACCTATGGCAATTTGTGATGTTTCATAAGTATGTGGAATTATACTCCAAAATAATCAATGCGTCAAAGAAGAAATCACAAGGGAAATTAGAAAATATTTGGAGATGAATGAAAATGAAAATACAGCATACCAACACAGGATACAGCTAAAGCAATGCTTAGAGGGAGAGTTATAGCTGTAAATGACTATAATAAAAGGAGGAGAAGGAGAAGAAGAAAGACGTCAAATCAATAGCCTAACCTTTCACCTTAGGAAACTAGAAAAAGAAGAACAAACTGAATCCCAAGCAAGCAGAAGGAAAGAAATAATAAAAATCAGAAGGAAAATAAATGGAACAGAGAATAGAAAAATAACGGAGAAAATCAACAAAACAAAATTTGGTTCTATGAAAAGATAAAAAAAAAAATGATAAACCTTTATTTTAGTTAAAATGACCAAAAAAAAAAAAAAAACCAAGAGAGAAGATATATTACAAAAATCAGAAATGTTGCCTCACATTTCTGTGCTCTGTGTGAATACCAGTTTACATAAATCATCTTGCCTAGTAGATAATCAATGTGGTTTTCACTCCTTTCTCGTATTAGTGTTTTTATTGCCGCATTTTTTAATCCTGTTAGGAAACATTTGGCATGCTCAAATTATGAAATTTAAGGAAAGTCTACAATTAAGAGATTATACTTAAAAGGACAGGTGGGGGGAAGGCAGTTCACAAAGGAAATTACAGTGTCCTGGGGACTGTAACAACCCGGGCACAGTTACTCCCCAAATCCTGAAGAGGCTGGGAAAGGAGCAGCTATAAGAACCTGAGACAGAGAGAGCTGAGTAGAAAGGACTGGATGACTCTTGCCCTTTGCCTAATGGAGGGACTCCACTGGCCAACAGCAACCCCATAGAAGGGAAGCCAGGAGCAGAGAGGACCTCAAATTCACTCTCCTTTCCTGTTCTCCTGCCACTGCTCTCCATCAGCCAAACCAGCCAGAAGCCAGGGGACCAGGGAGCCAGCCCATGTACACCAACCTCTCAAGTTAAATATTTTCACCTCAAGAGAGGAGAATCTTCATGTGAATAGTTGGGAGTACCATTATGCAAATAGGATAAAATGAAGAATGAGCAGATTACCTCCTTGTCTTGCTTTTAGAATAGACTCTTTCCCTTGAGAAGTTAAATGTTAGGATTCTAAAATAAAGAAAGAGAAAATAATCCTATTATACTGGTCCAAATGCTACCCTCATTGAAGCCTTCTCTGGCTCCCTGCCCACAGTAGCTTTTCTCTCCTGCACTAAAATTCCGCACAGTACAAAGTAGGAAGGCGGTTGAATGTCTCATTTGTCTGACAAAAGTTATTGTGAGAATCTAAGAGAGCATTCTAGTAATAGGAGATAACAAGTATTGTGTGCTTAGTGAGTTTACATGCTTTATCTCGCTTAGTCTTTGCAGTAACTTTATGAGATAGTTGCTATTATCCTCTCTATTTCACAGATGAAAAAATTGAGTACCAGAGAGGTAAAGTAACTTGTCCAAGGTCTTGTAACTAACTGGCAGATTAAGGATTTAAATCCATTGAGAGTCTGGGTTTTAATCACTAGGTTATATTAATATATATCACATTACTCTATTGTAAGTGTAGGGAAAACTCTCTACCATGATATGTATGGACTATATTTTAACAGTTTACATGTTTTGATCATATTTTGGAACTTTCACAGTTCCTGAGAATAAAACCCAATAAATATTTAAAGAAGGGAGAGAAATTTAAATCTTAAAAATTATGAGAATATCTGGCATAAATTTATAAGACCTTCGCAAAGGTCTGCAAGAAAAGCCTACTCTTTTTTTCTGCCTACTTTGACTTTACTGCCCCTCTGATCCCAATGTGCAAGAGGGTTGGTGTCCTAAAAAATGTAAAAGTGTGGCTATTTTACTTTCTGTAGCAATAGTTTTATCATTTATAAATGGTAAATGATAAGTAACATTTCCTTTTTTAATTTTTTAAATATTTTACTGATTAAGATATTCATCTGCTCACTTAATAAAATTTTTTATTTCAAATATGAATTTGTTAATTTTTCATTAACAAACATAATACTTTGGGATTTGGAAATCAGTTGCTCTATCTTATAAACTTTAATTGAAGAATAACAACTAATTAACTGACAATACCATGTGTTGGATTTGGAACAACTAATAATAGAGTGCTAATATGCTGCTAGTGTTAGTGTAAAGTGGTCAACCACTTTGGAAACCAATTTGATGACTTTTTATTAAGTCAAATATACACCTACCATATGACCCAGAAATTCCAGTCCTAGGCATTTACCCAGAAGAAAGAAAAGTATATATTCACAAAGAATATTCATAGGAACTTCATCATCCCCCAAATGGAACAACCCAAATATCTATCAGTTAAGTTATTGGATAAACAAACTGTGATATAGCCAAACAATGGAATATTTTGCAGTGATAAAAAAGCAATAAACTACTGATACAAGCAGCAACATGTTTGCATTTCAAAGGCATGGTGAATGAGAGAAGCCAGCACAAGAGTGCGTGCTCTAATCCATTGCGACAGAAATCTTATTGGTGGCTGCCTGGGCAAAGGTGAGGAAGATGAGAGTCAAGGGATACTAGAAAATTTGGGGGAATGATGGAAATGCTCTATATCTTGATTGAAGTTATAGTTACAAGAGTGTTTATCTTTGTTAAAAATTCATCAAACTGTATACTTAAAATGAGTACATTTTACAGTATTCAAGTTATAACCTAATAAAGTGATTTTTAAATAACTGATAAAAATTATGAAATGTATTTAAGTAAAATTCTGTAATTTATTGAGAGCCAAAACCACAGATCAAGAATAAAATACAGTAAGTGATATATTTATAGTGTAAATAAATTAAGCCAGATATAAAAGACAAAATTCATATGATTTCTTTTCTTGGCAAAATCACCATCTTTGAGGTATTTTTCAAACCTGAATTACCTTGAATTTCTTTCTCTCTTTCTTTTTTTTTTAAAATCTAGAATGGTCAGTTGGAGTGTGTACGCTGGCTGGTGAGCGAAACGGAAGCCATTGCAGAACTGAGTTGTTCTAAAGATTTTCCAAGCCTTATTCATTACGCAGGTTGCTACGGCCAGGTATGACAGAGTCTTTAAGTATCTTCACTTTGTATGCTATGTAACCTTCCTCCTTTTTTTATTAGTCCATCAACATCCAAACGTAAGAAATCATCAACAATGTATCCAAAGATTTATAAGCAATGATATTCATTGTTGCATTTTTTTAATGAAGAAAAGTTTTAAACAACCTAACTATCCCTAGATAGGATATTGGGTAAATAATGAAGCTACATCTATTGATGGGATTTTATGGCAAAATGTTCATTACATAATATTAAATAAAAATATATGATACAAAACTGTTCTGATAAATTAGTACCAACTTAGAATTTTTTTTCCAACTTAGAATTTTGAAGAGAGAGAAAAAGAAATAGAAAATAAGACTAGAAAAAACTGTCACAACATTTTTATAATAATTATTGCTCAGAGTGGAATTACAAGTGGCTTTTCTTTTCTATATTTTTTTAATTTTTCAGTATTTCTCAAATTTCCTACAATAAACACATTTAACATTTACTAAAAGAAAAATGACATTTTCCTGAACCCAAAGTGACAAAGAAAATCTTTATAAGACATTAATCAAGCATCGCTCAATTAAAGATGAGCAAGCGTACGAACTACATGGCTCTCAATTACAGTCACCTTCCATATCAGGAAGCCCCAATGTTAATAATTGATACACACGGATCACAATCCAGTGTATGGAATGAAAAAAAAAAAAACATCTCTACCTCCCTTTGAGGGGTATGGGTGTGAATTATAGTTTAAAAAAATTGGAACCGCAAAATTCCAGTCTCGGTCTTAAAAAACAATAAAGTCAGCACTGCATTAAAATAAATTTAATCATATTTGTTTGTGGCAAAGAAAATTGCTTCTCATGCATATAACTGTAACCCCTTTGGCTTCATAAACTTTCCTAGTGGAAGTAAGTTGTGGTATTATCAACAAGAGATTATGCTTTGCTTTTTCAAGTGTGATGATCTCAAGTTCCAAATAAGGGCTTAAGAATATTACCACTGTTACCCAAAGTTCCATACTTGTCCCAAAGGCTGAACAAAGAATGAGGACAAGTGGTTTGAGAAAAAGGAAAAGAAGTTTATAATTTGCTAGCAAATGAGGAGGATGGCAAAGTCTCGTCTTAAGGAACCATCGTTCCCTCTGTAAGCAGAAATACAGAGCTTTTAGGGGGAGTTTTCAGCTTTGGCTAATGGTTGTGGTGCTGGTCGACCTTATCTTCAGTAAAGATGATCCCATGACCTTTGCCCAGACAATTCCGTTGAGCCATTTTCTGTGGTTTAAGATACTAGAAAACAAAGAATAAAGAACATTCCTCTGCCCCTCTGACCATTGGCCTCAACAGGAATGCAGGTTTTAATTCCCCAAAACAGTGTGTGTGTTGGGCGGGCCTGGTTAAAGAGGCAACTTGTGATACATTTTGCCCTTTTCAGGCCTTTCCTGTGTTACGTATTCCCCACTGTCGATTTTATCCTTCCGTATCTATGGGAAGAGGAACGACATAGTCATCAAGCTACATCCTGCTAAACTGGGGTGATGTTTTAGATGGAAGGTTTATACTTTTTATGCCATTGATCTTTCTGGTTTGTCAAAGCTTTGGCAGCAGATTTACAAAAATAAAGAATGCAACAGATTACCAGGTGAAAAAGGGCATAAGCAACAACTACTCCTTTGAGGACTGACAAGGTGAAATGGGGGGTAAGAGATTTTACCCCACTTGCTTTCTAAGACACCGTTAGCACTGTGTGTCCTTGCTGTCACCTTGTACACAATGTCTGATACAGGGCTGGGCAAGAAAGAGACATGGGACCTCTCAGGACAGAGCTATTGGTCGCACCCTGTAGGTGATCCGAGAGACCAGCTTCTGTTTATTACTTTGCACTGAACGAGGTTTAGGGTGACAAACCCAGCAGTGAGACAGAGCAGCAGAAGAGGTGATAGTTTGGGAAATCCTCACTAAGGAGTTGTCTCTCCATCCTGTAGACAGAACAAATAACCAAAGAAAGGTTAGCAAAAAAATCAATACTTTCATTTTTCCTTCTTCAACAGAAACTTTAAATTGCCTAAACTCTAGCTCATCCACTAGGGGTGTGGGTCCTTTTCTTCCATGGGATACCTCTTTACTCTGGTATGATGGACCCAGGGTTTTATTCCTGACAATTTCAGCAAGGTGTGAGTTGTTAGAGGCACGTTGTAGAGTCCCTTCCACTCCTCTGCTTCCAACTGGCAGAAACCTGAAAGAGGCAAACTCATGCACAGTGGTTAGTATTTGACATATTGCTTCACTCTGTTTTCTTCATTTATGGTTATACTACCATACTTACCTCAGGGTGCAAGGAAGGGTCTCCCATAAACTATTTCATGGGAGCTTAACATTCGCCTGCTTCTAGGGGCTACCCTTATCCGGAGGAGGGCAAGAGGCAACACTCTATCCCACTTTAAATGGGTTTCCTGCATCAAAGTTGCTATCGTTTTCTTTAAAGTATGATTCATTTTCTACATTTTTCTTATAGATTGAGGTCTCCAGGATACATGCAATTTCCATTCTAGATGTAGGGCTTTGCTTACATGCTGAGTTACTGCCAATATAAAGAAGGGTCCATTATCACTCTACAGGGAGGAAGGAAGCCTATGCTTCAGCATGAGTTTCTTCAGATGGATTCTGGTAACTTCAGATGCTCTCTCCATTCGGGTAGGATAAGCCTCTACCCAGCCTGAAAAGGTATCTGCTAACACAAGCAAGTATTTGAAGTTTCCATATGAGTGAAATCAATTTGTGAATTATCAAAAGGGTGGATCCTCACATGTTGGATTCCCTCTGCAGTAGATGGTTTTTCTGTCTTTGGATTGTTACAAGCACATAAAGGGCAGCTCTGAGTTACTTGTCACATGGGGTCCTCTTAAGTGAAGTCCCACCAAATCCATTAAGGCATCATGCCCATAGTGTGTGCATTCATGTAGGTGCTTCATAAGGGGCTGAACCAAGGCTTCAGGCAGAAGAATGAGTCCATGAGAATTCTGTCTCCACTTCACTGTGTCAAGCCAAGTGTCAACACCCCTATCTCTAGTTCTTTATTCATCCTCCTTAGTGTAGTGGGGTTTATATTGATCTAAATCTAACTGGGGTATCAAGGCCCCAAGGAACAGATCACCTTTAGTGGCTTCCTTTTTTGGTGACCAGGACAGTGCATGATGGCAGCCTGCTTGAGCTCAGTCACAGCCTGTGTCAGGGCCATTATTTCAGTGGTGTACTTAATATCCTTATTTCCTGTCATCAGGAGCCCCGTGTCCTTCCAAATGACACCATGAACATGCACAACCATAAAAGTTACCTCTGGATAACTGGAAAAGATCTCAATCTGGTTCTGGCATTGGCTGATCTGCCACCAGCAGTGGGAGGTCTCGCAGCATCAGTAACCCTGCCATTCCTGAGAACTCTTGCAGTTGTCTGCAGGTTCCCTTGCTAATTTGGAATCCCAAATAAGTAACATGTTGTTTGCAAATCTGTACATTTTTGGTTTATACTCTATAACAGAAGCCCTTGGTCCAATTGCAGCTTCTGCAAGTCCCTTTCTAAGCTCTCACTAAACAGGGAAGGAGAGTTTTTAAACCCCTGAGGCAGCATGGTCCGGCAATACTGTGAGGTCATCCTAGTCTCAGGATCGTGTCATTCAAATGTGACTGAGTACCATTCATAATCACTTGTACAATATCATTAATGACACATGGATCTTGCATGAATCTATACTCATTGGTATGGGGAATTTAAATTCTTTCTGCACATCCTAGGGTGCCATTAGCCCATATGGCCTTAATTTTTGGTAGACCTCAGGAGAAAGAGAACTTTCTTATTCTTGCAACCAACGATGGGCAAGTCTGCTGAGGCCCAAACTTGAAAATGAACTGCTCCGCAATGGCAGCCTCCTGTGTGCTTTCCCAGGCCCTGGTATTCAAAGCCAGCAGGAGCACCCTCAGAACAACTCCCAGTGCTCCTGCTGCTTGCCCAGGTCCAGCAAAGCCATCGAGAATGTCAGTGTTGCCAGACTCCATGGTGGAGCAGCACCAACTCTGGTAGTGACTCCCCCTGACCCAGCTCCTGGGCCCGCTGCGATGAGTTCCTCAGCCACCACTTCACCTACAGCTGCCTCGCTGCTGCCTTGCCCCCATATGCCCTGCCTGGCTCACGGAGCGCCATGCATAGTGGCTGGTGGCAGGAGGTGGGGGCGGTGGCCATAGGGGCCCCAGACCGCTTCCACCCACTCGGCTTGGCAGTGGTGGCACTCCTGCGGCAATTAAAATGTCTGTTAATCGAGTCCCCACTATCAGTCGAACCCTGGGCTCCAGTGGGAATATTTAGATTGGAGCCACTAGTGAGGCATAGAGCCCTGGGCCCCCTCCTTTATCATCTGAATGCTGGACTCTCTGTTCTTCTCCAGCATTATATACTTTAAAGGTGATGTCGACAATCTATGATGTCAGCAATCATGCCAGTTGCCCCTCCCACACGCTGTAGTTTTCTCCATATATTTGGAGCACTCTGCCCTATAAAATTCATATTAACCACACATATATTTTCAGGGGCCTCTGGCTCCACATCTGTATATTTCCAATATGCCTGATAGATGCATTCCCAAAAATTCAAAGGGATCTCATTTGCTTTTTGTGAAGCTCCCTGTCGGGTATTGCCATAGTGGAAATTGCCCTGCCCCAACTACCGGTGCCCTCTGGCCAAATCGAGTTCCCTGCCAGGTCTCGAAAGGAGAGACCATTCCTATTCCTGAGTCATAGCCCAGTCTGAGTGGAACTGAAGAATTAGTTCCAGTCACACCCACCCCGGCCCCTCTCACAGTATCAAGATGGCGGCAGCAGTGGTGGCTGACAGCAGTTGCCCGAGGCCTAACTCTGCATGGGGCGACTTCCCTGGCCAGCGTCAGGGCTCCAGCAGGGGTGGGAGGCCATGGCCAACAGGGCAGTGGGACCCCAGCAGCACAAGCTCAAGAACAGCCAACCCCACTGCATCTTCCCCGCCAGGTGTGGAGCTGGTGGCAGGGGAGTGGGTTCTGTGAGGTTTGGATTGAAAGGGCTCATGAAATCCAACCTGGTTAATTCCTCCCCAGTTTATCATCTGGGGTCTGACTGTCCTTACCATTAATGTTGTCCCAGGCCTTTCAGCCTCGATATTATTCAATTGCATGAAAGATTGTATATGTGGGATCTTGTCCCATTTACCTGACCTTTGACAAAATAATTCCGGTTGTAAGATCGTATAATAATTTTAGGTTCCATTCCACAGCCATTTCTCCTCATACTCCACCATGCACATTGGCCAGGCAGTATTGCAATAACATCTTTCTCCTTTTACACATAGACTTATAGCTATAAGTTGACCATTCAGCCAAGATTCTCCCCAAGGAGGGTTTCAGATGGATTAAAAATAGAACCTCTCATGTTGAAACAAAACTCAGAGCAACAACAAACACAAATTGACAAGTAGACGATACAGACACTTCCCAACGCAAACAATCTCAAATGCCAAGGCCTTACCAAACAAATGGGAACCGTACAAATGAGAACCAAATTCTCCTAATATGAGAACTGACTTCTGCTAATCCAAAAGGGAATGAATTTCCTGGGTTCCCTAGTTCTGCTCAACCCTGACTTCCAGCCCCACAGTGCCTACAAATGACCTACCACAGGGCTGGAAGGTTCACAGCCTTCCCCAAATGGGTGGAATCAAGGGTCTCAGCGTGCAAGCCGGGAACTTACCAAAAGGGCCATGGTATTGTGACTCTTCCCAAATCCATTTCCTTTTCCTCAGCAAGGTTCAGGTTGTTGCATCTAATTTGGGGAGGGAGAGATGGGAGTTCCCTGGAGCTAAACAGGCTCCAGCAGCTGCTCGGGTGAGTGGTCCCTCCCTCTCTCGCCCCAAAAAGCCAGTGCTTCTACTGGCAAAGACCCGTGGCTTGACCCAGGGCTGTCCTCACCTCTTCCAGCCACAGCAGTAGTCACAGGGTGCCATTCCACTGGGGCACCGATAGGCCTACCTGGGGACACCAAATTCTGTTACCAAAAGTTTGGTACTTGTCCCCAAGGCTGAACAAAGAATCAGAGCAAGTGATTTGAGAAAAAGGAAAGAGAAGTTTATTATTAATAATAATTTGCCAGCAAATGAGGAGGATGGCAGACTCTTGTCTTAAAGAACCATCACCTCCCCACCCCCACTCCACCCCACCCCTGCTTTAAGCAGAAATGCAGAGCTTTTCAAGGGGGTTTTCAGCTTCAGGATTTTGCTGTTTAACTGTGGTTGGTGGTCCTGATCGACTTTATATCCAGTGAAGATGATTCCATGACCTTTGCCTGGATAATTCTGTTGAGCCATCTCCTGTGGTTTAAGATACTAGAAAACAAAGAATAGAAAACATTTCTCTGCCCCTCTGATTACTGGCCTCGGGCAGGAATGCAGGTTTTCTGTTTTTTTGTTTTTTTATTTCAGCATATTATAGGGGTACAGATGTTTAGGTTACGCATGTTTCCCTTGCCCCCCTCCAGGAATGCAGGTTTTAATTTCCGAAAAATGTGAGAGATATTGGGGGTAAAGAGACAACTTATAATACGTTTTGCCCTTTTTCAGGCTTTTACCTCTGTTATACCACAATTTGGAGAGTCATGTTAGCCATGGTAACTTCAATTAGTATATATATATTATATATATATAAAATTTTTCCCATGTGTGCCAGACACCATGCCATTAGATTTTTTTTGTAAATTATTTGATTTATTCCTCAAAACAGTCCTATGAGACTGGTCACGGTGGCTCACACTATACTCCTAGCACTCTGGGAGGCTGAGGCAGGAGGATTGCTTGAGTTCAGGAGTTTGAGGCCAGCCTGACCAAGAGCAAGACTCCAATCCCATCTCTACTAAAAATAGAAAAATTAGCTGGGCATCTAGCATGCACCTGTAATCCCAGCTATTCAGGAGGCTGAGGCAGGAGGATCGCTTGAGCCCAGGAGTTTGAGTTTGCTGTGAGCTATGATGACACCACTGCCCTCTACTTGGGGCAACAGAGCAAGTCTCTGTCTCAAAGAAAAAAAAAAAAAAAAACCTCTATGAGATCTCGTTTTTATTTCTATTCTATAGATGAGGAGGCTGAAGACAGAAAGTTAAATGACTTGCCCGTGATCTACTGGCTAGTAAGAGCAGAGATGAGATTTCAATTCAGCTCCTCTGACTTCAGGGCCAGATTCTGTTTTGTCTCCATCTGTATAGGTAATTTGTACAGGTTGTTTACAGCAGCATTGATTTAACTGAAGGAGACTTTTTTTTTCAAATTTTCCTAAGAATACATTGTGATATTTGGAGTACCTTACACAGCTCATTGAAGAAATGAACAACTGTAGTAAGTATATGAAACAAAGAAAGGAGCAACATCTGCTGTCTTTGAAATATTATAATTACTCTGTTTTCTTTGTGCATTGTACTTACTAGTCCCCATCCGCAGTGTCCTAAAAACTACCAGTACTAGTTCATAGGCATAAGAATGCCATTTTTTGCTTATATAGATGGTCCCCAACTTACCATGATTTGACTTATGGTTTTTTGAATTTAAGATGATGTGAAAGAAAAACACATTCAGTAGAAACTGTACTTTAGATTTTGAATTTTGATGATTTCCTGGGCTAGCAACATGCACTATGATACTCTGTCACGACGCCAGGCAGTAATAGCTAACCACAGCTCCCAGTCAGCCATGTGCCCGTGAGGTGGACAGCCAGTACTCTACAGTGTATTAATTGCATTTTTAATGTAGCAATATCTTCCACTTACAGTGGGTTTATCAGACCATAACCTCTTTGTAGATTGAGGAGCATCTGTATTGGCAAAAGAGAAAACAGAATATTCAAATGACCAGAAGAATTTGGTCACTTCTAATCTTCATATCTCATTTTCAGTATAAAACAGAATTTTATTAAATTGTGTGAATCATTGTTTCATGTCCCTGATTTCAGTTGCTTGTATAAAGTCTAACGAGGAATTTTAGATATCAGTGCAAAGGCTGCCTGTCCTTTTGCTAGAGCTTGCCAAAGAAAAGGAGGAAAGGATTGCATGGCTGTTCTGAGACCCCAAGTAAATAATTGGGCGTTCGGCACTCTTTGTTGTGGGAAATGTTGCTTATTTATGCCAGTTCCTTTATTCAACTCTCACAGCAGGCTTCTCATAATTTTGAAACTATTGGACAGAACAAAAAGAAAGTGCCCTTTCTGGGACTGGTTGGGTGATAGCGTGGATTTCTTGGCTGGACTAGAGGAAAATATGGAAATTAGTGACCTATTTGAAAAGCCGTGTCAAACATTTGCTTCATGCTAGTATCAATCTTCAAGCTATTATTTCAAGCTGATAAGCATTTTTTAAGACTTAAAATACAGCTTTGAGGGGGGCATTGCAGGAGCACCCTTAGGAGAGCATCCTACCCAAGTGGAAAATGTAGAAGCCCATTAGAACTGTGAATCCTGTCTAGCCATCGTACCACAGCCGCTTAGGTAACAGATAACCTGCAGAGATGCTGAACTTGGAACCATTACAAGGCTAATATTTTCACAAGGAAGACTGTTATTGAACAGTTTTTTAATGGATTCAGCACATGCAAGTTTTTCTACATCAAGCAGGCACTTGAATATGTTCTGCTTTTGTTTCTTCAGTAAATAACTCTGGAAATCATAGCACAGAGGAAAATTCCTCTCTTGGTTTATTTTAGTTGCCCTCTGCCCTTCATATAGATTCTTAAAGAATCAGTTCTATTCGACTCCCAATTTGTGTTCTTTTTCTTGTAAAAATTACCTTTAAAGACTCCAGTACCACAGGGTAGCCAACAGTTTTTAGTGGTCTCCTGGAGTGATAGATCTTTCAGTGATAAAGAATCGATTTTCCTCATCTTGACACATGAAATCTCAGAGGGGGCAATTATTTCATTGCCTGACTGTGCCTAGCAGGACTAGCCACTGGAAGAGTGAAGGTGGAAGCCTCAGAGAGACCCAAGGAACACGCGGGGGGTCCTTGGCTAGGCCTGCTCTGCTGTCCCTTGAGAAAGGCATTTCTGGCAAAACAATTGAGACAGAATTATCTCAATTCAAAGCTACCGCCTGTGTAACTTGGGCTGTTCTATGCAAGCAGGAAGGCTCAGCTTGTGTCTCCCAGCTCTCGCAGCAAATTCCTCCCCTCTGCTGCTCAGGGTCTTCAGGCTGTCCCGCACTGGTCATTGGCCCAGAGGGCTCGCTATTACCTTCAACATCAAACTTCAGATCTATGATTACTTTTGTTTCTGAATCATTCACATAACTTTGGTCAAGAGATTCTTCTGCAAAAACAACCTGCATCATAGCATTCAGCATTTACTAAGAGTACCTTTGCCTACACTGTGTTTATTCTACATTTTAAATGTCTACTCTGATCTGGATTTTTTTAAAGAATTCTTTTTGGAAGAAGAAGAGGCTTGTCAGCAATTCCTAAGAATGGTCGTGAGCAGTGATAGGCGCCCTGGCGAGGGGGTGCTTCCGCAGGCTGTGCTGTTGTTGTTGCTTTTCCACAGTTTACTTCGGAAAGGAGAAATATTCCCTTGACTTTATTGTTTCATTGTCATGGGACAGAAATAAGTGAACAATGTTGAAAGTGCTGCGATTGCGGATGAAAGCAAAATAGAAAAATCTTTGATTAGTGTGAGCATCTGTCTGTTCTCCAAGCACCGATCTTGCAAAAGCATAACTGACACAGAGCTCCACAAACCCGCAGACGGACGGGCAGTTAATCGTGACGTCTTTGACGGCACAAAGGGAGTATGTCCTTTACAGAGTCAGCAGTTGTGGAGGAATGAGCAGTTATGGATATTCATGCTCAGAAGAAAGAAAACCGACTTATGAAGGACATCAGTTCCCAAGCCAAGCTGTCTTGGTTTTAATCCTAGCCCTGCCATTTCCTAGCTCAATGGCCTTGGATACTTTTATTTCAAAAAAGAAACAGAAAGAAAAGAAAAAGTCTCCTTGAACCTCAGTTTCTTTATCTGTAAAATGGGGATAATAGAACCTTCCCCACAGGATTATTCTGAGGACTAAGTGAGAAATGCCACATTGCCCAGCACTTGGCCGTCACTAGATAAATGTTGATTATTATGACTATTGGATCTCTTCTAATTTATTGTTTTTATTGCCATCAGTATTATTCCACTTACTTGTTTTACCATAAGTAAAATATAACAGAAATTTGTCAAAGAATTATTTAGGTCATAACCTATTTAGTCAATTCCTAGATATAATTTTTTTAAACATTTTACCGTCTCTGGATTCTACATGTGTCTTACAACAAATGACATGATGCAATTATTGGCCATTTTTTTAACATTTTAAAGTCTCAAAAACCGGAATAAATCTTGTAACTGATGGCTTATTAGATTTGATAATCTGTGATCACAGAAAAAGCTGACTGCTTTAGAACTTATGATTATACCACAAACTATAGAGATTTTATTAACACCAACAGTAAACCTGTGACATACTTTTCAATTACATTTTTATTAGTCTTTGTCTAGCCAATCTCATAGGTTTCATGAATTAATTGCCTCTTTAAACAACTTTCATTGCCCTTGGGAACGCATAAAATACAACATTAAAACAGGTTACAAAAACAGCAGAAAATCCCTAGAAGAGGAAACTGGTACGTGAGGGAAGTTTTCAGTCGGTAGATGAAGGCTGAGTAGTTAGATGGACGTGTGGGTGGATGAATGACGTGTACGTCTGAGAGGCGTTCTGTGAAGCAGATCATACAGAAGGGCTGCGCACAGTTGCGGCTGCATTCGATACTCTCTGAAAGCAGTACTTACGGGGAAATGAAGGTCTGAAGTTACGTTCTTCCTTTAACATCTTCTTCCTGTAGACAGAGAGAGAGAGAGAAAGCACTCACCGAAGGGCTAAGGGGAGGTGCACACCACTGCATATCTAATCAGTAAGGATCTTCTCAGTGGCAGAAAATAGCCATATTTGTTTTGTCCTCCTCATGAAGTATTTGTGAAATATATTACTGTCTGAATTACAGGACTGTGCATCTCCACAGGAATGTTTTCTAAAATCGTAGTGGAATTTCTCAAAGTGCATGTTAAATAGGCTTTTACCAGAACCAGAGATTTTAGCCACCTCCATACTCACCTCAGAAATCCTAAGTGTTGGTGGTGAGAAGACCAGGTGTACAGCCAGCCAGTCACTGTTGGTGGTGCTTCTCTGCCCGGTGTGACGGGACATTTATGTTTCCATGTCATATTTCAGGGGAAAGGCCAATTTCATATCATCTTATTTTAAATTCTTACTCTTAAATTCTCCTGAAGAGAATACAAAATTGGATTTGAGGTGCTGGGCAAAACCCATCATGTTCTGAACAATCAAATAATGACTCTTTCTTTATTTAAGTCTTGCATATTGAATTGGGTAGAATCTTTATTTTTACAAGGACGAAGAGGTATCCATGCCATTATAAGAAAAGAAAGCAGGTTATTGTAATAACACAGCTTGAGCCTGAGTTGCAGAGCCCTCAGGAGCCAAGGCAACTTTTGCCTCACACACGCCCTGTGGGACTTGTTTTCCCATATTATCAAGCCCCTGAAAAGTCCAAGGCCCTAGATTTCTACAGTGGGAAAATTCCTAGTCTTAGGAAATGCAGTAATCCATGGCCTATAACCCCATTACTAAAATCAAAACACTGTGATCTTAGTAAAGGGCATTTTTTGTGCATGTGGAATAGATATTCCCACCATAATATTTAATTTCGTCTGAAATATATGGAAATACACCGACAAGAAGGTATCTACAAACCATTTTGAAATATCTTAAACTCCTCTGAGCTTTCCTTGCTGAAGAACGAAGCTGCTAGAATATCAGAGAATACAGCAGGTCCTTGAGTAATGTCATTTGTTCAATGTTGTTTCATTTTTACATTGATGAGAAAGGAAAAAAATGATTCTTGGCTGGAATCTGTCTGTGTGAAGTTGGCGCGTCTCCCCATGTCTGTGTGGATTTTCTCTGGATACTCGGTTTCCTCCCACATCCCAAAGACGTACATGTTAGGGGAACAGGCATGTCTACACTGTCCCAGTGGGAGTGAGTGGGGGTGTGTCTATGAGTGCACCTGCGATGGGGTGGCCTCCTGTCCAGGGTGACTTCTGCTCTTGCACCCTGAGCTGCTGGGATGGGTTGTGACCACCACTGTCCTCAACTGGAATAATTGGGTAAATAATTATCTTACTTATTTTTATTAATCTTTCTTAAATGTATATGTAGCTGACATTTATTTCCGTGTTTAATATTAAAAGTGTTTGGTCTTTATTTAGATATTTAGTGATGTTTTTGTGACCAGAAGTACGCCATAGAAACTTAACTCTTGTTTATATCAGTGAATCTTTGGTAAGTTGGTTTTGTTATACGTCATTTTGCTTAAAGTCACAGTTTCCAAGAACCTGTCAATGGCATTAAGTGGCACTTATTATATGCCATTGTTCTCTCCCTCAGTTTTCTGATTTATAAAATAAGGCCGTTTGCATTGGATGATTCCATAAAACCTCTACCCTCTGCAGTTTTAAGAGGCCATGATTTAATACAATGGAGCAAACCAAGTCACCATAAATTTGGGACGGACCCATTGAAGAGGATTTGTTCCCCTAGGACCATCTTTGTCACTGGTAGAAGCACAACAACCCGCCCCAGTGCAGTTTCCGTATGTCTTAGGCATTAACCTCAAACTGGTTGATTATATCTTTTATCCTGAGATACTCCCACTCATCCAGATTTTTAAAGAGTTAGGATCATGGAGGCTGGATGCGGTGGCTCACGCCTGTAATCCCAGAACTTTAGAAGGCCAAAGTAGAAGGATTGCTTGAGCCCAGGAGTTCAAGACCAGCCTGGGCAACATAACAAGACCTCATCTCTACCAAAAAAGAATAAAAATCACATGGTACAATCATCTGTCTCCAAATAAAAGTAATCCAGTATTTTCCCCCTACCTAATTAGGAAAAACAAAGGAAGTGGTTTTACCTCATGCTTGTGAAAATATCACCTGCTCTGATCCAAATATCAGCATCAACTTTGTCCAGGTTTGCCTGGGAAGAAGATTGAGCACATCAGCTTATCCTTATCTAACTTGTAACTCCAGCCATAGCCTCCAGCCTCTGTTCCACCTCACTCTCTAGGGACCCTTGAGAGTTTCATTTCCTACAGAGTCTGTCTGCTTTTGCAGCTAATACTCACCCTGCTTTCCCGGGTGCATTCTTGGTAGGTTGTAGGCATTGATTACATTTTTCTCTTCCTGCTCTTTAGGGGTCTTACCCCTTGCTTGCTCATTTGGGAAAGTATGGTGTAAATGTTCAGTCTGTCCCTGATGTCTCAGATACCTTTATAAACAGTGCCCTGTTCCCCAGCACAAGAGGTGAAACATTAAAGGAGTTGGCTGTTTTTATCTAACATTCCTTTAGCCGATTAGTTGGCATGTTCGGAAGATGAAGGCAAATTTAATCCAGAAAAGCATAAAAGTTCATGACCAGTCCGAGCAAATAACTGGAAAAAAAAAATCCTTTAAAAGGCTAAGAAGAAAGAAGTTCAAGGCTATTGCAAACACATGATCATCTTTTTAAATGTCAAATTCCACCCACTAAACTTCATGCTGTTGTTTTTACCACCCTCATATTTTTTTAACTTTATGTTTAATTCTTCTATTTTAAAATAGTGAAATCCCATCCCCCTGCCTTCTCCAAAGGCCAAGCATAACATGAAAATACCACAAACACTCAGTGGGTAAAAGGCAAACGGATTATGACAAAACATACCGACTGTTCTGTGTCTTTGCTTTTGAAAAGTTTGTGTTCAGAGCTTTTGGTCTCTCCCTTTAACATGAAGGAAGATCAAGCTTTACCTTTAAAGTACCATCAACATTTGGTCAGAAAAATCAAGAGGGTCCTGGTATTATTTCTGAGAAGTTGTCTTATACTTAGCAAAGTAAGGCATTGCCTCTTTTTGTAAGCCTGTTGATTGCAGGAGGTATGGGATTGAGAAGGCAATCGCTTATGTTTAATTATAAACTTAAAAGTAGAAGCTAGGTATCTCAATAGTCTACGTTTTATGATAATATTCTTGAAGCCAGAGGCAGTATAACACAGCAGCAAAAACATTGCTTTGGGAACCTTGAAATCAAAATATCTGGATTCCCGTTCCAACTTTGCATCTGTCTAGCTCTGTGTCTTTGAGGAGGCCCTCAGACTTTCTGTGAATTTATTTTCCCCGTCTATAGAATAAGTAAAACAAGAGCATTTCCAAGGTAACTTTCTTCTCTTAAAATTCACTGTGGGATCCTCCTCCTTTCATTTCAGTCAAAGATTCGTGGATTTTCAGTTCATACTGAATGGTAATGTTCCCTTGCTGTGGGAAGCTTGGCTTTAAGCTTCACAAGTTAGAGTTTTGTTCTCCACTATCTTTATATTTGACTTCTCTCATGATGTTCTATTAATTCCAACTGCGTTTGTGCTTATAGGAAAAGATTCTTCTGTGGCTTCTTCAGTTTATGCAAGAACAGGGCATCTCATTGGACGAAGCGGACCGGGACGGCAACAGCGCCGTCCACGTAGCCTCACAGCACGGCTACCTGGGGTGCATACAGGTACACAGGCCCTGCTACTTTGCAGAGAGAATTGAGTGTATCAAGTAATAAAAAAAAGGTTGAAATTTTGTTCACTGGGAGAATGTCTGGATTAAGTCGCCTTTTATAGTAGACAATAAGGAATTATATTGATTTATTTGTATTTCTAGAAAGCTACACGCATGTAGGTATATATAGCCCTAAGAGTTTCTCCTTGAGGGTCACAGAGTGTTGAGAGGGACTTTTCCTGCTCCCTAAACACTATGCTAAAGTCCCAATGCTGAGGACAGTAGACATTAAATACCCCCATGTTCTCAAGACACCAGGGACAGACATCTTGTTGTCTGTCAGGTGGCAGACAGTTCACGCCCTCCCTGGCACATCTCTCCTTCCCAGGTATGTGAATAAAAGGACAGATTTTTCAGGAAAGGATTAGAAGAGTTTTTTTCTAGTAAGAAATGATAGTCTAGAAAAAGAATACTATGGTTTCTCCCTTTTTCTGTAGTAGAACTGAGTTTCTCAGTGGTGTTCAAAAAGGCCAAGAATTGGCTAGGGCAGTAAGACTTAGCTGTTGATCCTCTCAGCCCTTGGACAGGACAGCCAGGGTCTTGGTTGTCCAACCACTCCACCCAACAGCCCCAAGTTACCTCATCTTTTTAGCCCAACATGTCTTCCAGATAGTATCGTGTCCAGTGTGTGCAATGATGTCAAAAAGTTGGGGAGAAGAGCCACAGGGGTGGGGGGAGGCTTGTGCCCCTGCCCCAAAGCCACAGGAGGGGTGCTCCAAGAGGGCCCCTGAGAGAGTGGGGGGCTCCTGTGGGAAGAGGAGGCAGCGTCTCCTCCCTCCGCCAAATGCAGGGCTGCCCGAAGCAGAGCCAAACCCAGTGCTGCCGTCAGAGCAGCACGTGGAGGGAAAGCCCAATGGGGATGGGGCGGGGGGGCATCTCCAGAAGAGTTTGGGGTACGTGTGAACATAAAAAGCAAATAGACCTTTTCCTAGGAAATGGTGAAGGCCTCAGCACTAGAGCAAAGAGAGAGGACAGCTGAAGGAAGAGGAGCCGGTAGAAGAGGCCGGGCAGCGTGAGGAGAGGAGAGGCTTTGAACTCGAAATAGAGCTGAAGCTTGGATTTGGCCTGGAATTTTACTTCCAAACGTAAATCATAATTACCAGAATCAGACAAATCCATTCTTATCACTGAAAATGACCCATCCCCGATGGATTTGTTCCCATAGCTGCCTGGGATGCAGGAAAGGGAAATTGACAACATATGGTTGAAGGTCATGTTTAGAGAAAATACTTTTACCTCAGCACATTCATACGGTTCAAAATGTGTGTATATAACATGGAACATATGACACATTTTCCACCTCCAAGAAAGCACTCTTTGTGGCCTTATCTACGTGTTGTTTTCCTATATGACAGACTCAGTGTGCTCATTTACGCAACAGGTACTAGCTGAGGTCGTGCTGTGTGCAAGGTGGACTCTCCGAAACACAAAACTGGACCGGGAGGACCAGCTGCTCGGGCAGGCAGAGAGGACTTAGGAAAGGCCAGGAGGATACATGAGGAAACTGTACATAGAGAAGGCAAGAGATTAATAAAAACGAACAGCAGAGGCCACAGCAGAAATCTCTCTAGAGGGCCTACTCACATGAAACTACTCTTTGGAGAGCTAACTTGATAGGAAATACTCCAGGTATCCGAAAGTTTCCCTATTATTGTTGGCAAAGCACGCACCTTCTAATTTAAGGCACCAAGTTTTAAAAGGAATGATAAGAAATTAGAGAGTACATAAAGGAGAGAAATTTAAATTCTTCACTGAATCTGCTGAAAGATTAAAGAAGTAGCATTATTTTTTATGTGGAGGAATGGTAACTGAATAAACACTGAAAACTACACTTTTCCATTTCACAAAACACTCTAATATTTAATAGTCTTGAAATAAACCTTTTATCAGCTAATAAATGAGTGAAAGCCAAAAAAAACCAGCTGG
The DNA here is from genome assembly GCA_963575035.1 of Avahi laniger. Lineage (NCBI taxonomy): Eukaryota > Metazoa > Chordata > Mammalia > Primates > Indriidae > Avahi > Avahi laniger. The sequence continues at coordinate 36,007 of CAUYSK010107380.1, read as the reverse complement.
TATCACTAATTCTCTTTGAGATTTTGGTTATTTTTCTTTTTATTATGTGAAGAAAGACCGTCTGTCCTTCCAGGGTATTCATCACTCCACTTTGCCAAATGACACTTCTGGCACTAGATGCCACGCATGTGGAAACTTGGATAATCACAAAAGAAGGTGTAAGATTAAAAAAAAAAAGATGAAAAGAGACTGAGAGTGAGCAAGGGACCCCGTGAGATGAGGAGGGGGCTGAGTAAGGAAAACGGTGCAAAGAAAATGGCAGAGGTCAGAGAAAAGGGGGAGTAATAAGTGTGTGTTTATACTGCGTCTCTTCAGCACCGCGAGAGCTCAGTGCTGACACGGTCTCTGTGACACTCCTGTGAGGCAGGTGGCGGTGACTTTATGGCGAATTGACCTTTCATGGGGAGAGAGCATAAACAGAAGGGAAATGAAGCTTCTTAGCAACCTCTGAGTCTAAGTAGTCTAAGAATTTAAATACTACAAATATTGCTTGCAGGGAAAAACGCTACTCACTACCAAAATAAATCCGGAGGTTTACAATCTCATCATGATATTGTCGAAGAGTAGAGCAGATTGTGGTGGTTGATTAATATTGACATAACAACTTTTTGTGGAATCTAATGATATCACAGTATAAACACAAAACAAGTGGTTTGGGTTTTCTTTGAATTATTGGTTCAACCATGCTCCATCAAATCTCTCTCTCCTCTACTAATGATACCTTGGCCAGATTCTGTAACTTTCTGCTTGCTATGACAATTAAAATTTACTCCAAATCAGTTTAAAATCTCAATTTTATTTCTGATTCGAAACATTCTTCTTCCCAGCCCAGGTTAGACTCTAGGTTCAAGGGACTTGGAATGGGCAAGGAGGCACGATCGGCTTTTTACACACTTTTGCTCTTATTCCCCCATCCCTTCTGGGTTGTGGTGTCAGGGACAAAAGTCAAGTGCCTCGTCGCTTAACTGGGAAAGGCATGGCACTTCTCTGACAGTTGTCACTGCTCCTTTGGCTGACTGTGGCTACGGCCGCCCTCTGCGGCAGCCTTCAGGTGCTGTCTGGTAGGAGCCAAGGGGAGGGGGTTCAGAGGGTTCTCTGGAGCCTCACACTGGTCCCTGACAGGGAGATCTGGGCCCAGCTTCACCTCCTCCTCCCCTACAGAGCTCCCCCACCGGTGGTTCGCCCCACTGCCGACTGCTGCTGGAGAACCCTCTCCTGGTTAGTGGGCTGGTAATGAGCTCACACCAGGCTTCCTTCTGCAAAGACTGCGCAATCCAGGGGCACACCTTTGCCATGGCACGTAGTGGAAGTGGGGGCTGCTTCTCAGCCTCTTCTCCCTCTGTCCTGGCATTTCTCTCCAGTTCTTTGTGCTCCTGATCAGGTAGGCTCAGCCACAGATCAGCAAGCGTCATTCCAAAAGCAGTGACCAGCACACGAGCGAATAGGAAGAGGTAAAATTCCACTCTCTCAGTCTTGCAGGCATCCCCGACTTTATGGAGCCCAGCTATCAAAAGGAACAAAACATCTCCCCACAAAGACTGCGCTCCTTATCGCATGGAGAAGAGGGCCGTACAGACAGCAGAACCTCCCCCCTTGCCAGCCCCCTCCTCTGTAGGCTGCGGGGGGCATTGGTAGCGGCAGGCTTGGTTCTGCTCCGTCTTTGTCGGTTCTGGAGGGAGCTGCCTGCTATCAACTGCCGAAAGGTCGCTAGAGGCTCCTTTGTATGTGCTGGGCTCTACCCCGGCCCCGACACCATGGGCTCTGATAACGGGTTCTGGAATAACAGGAAAAGTCCTATTCAACATTCTGTTACAGTCATTAAAAAATAACGTTTACAGGGAGGTCCTGGTACAATCACATGTCTCTGCATTTTCTGACAGACCTTAGTTGAATATGGAGCAAACGTCACCATGCAGAACCACGCCGGGGAAAAGCCGTCCCAGAGCGCCGAGCGGCAGGGTCACACCCTGTGCTCCAGGTACCTGGTGGTGGTGGAGACCTGCATGTCGCTGGCCTCGCAGGTGGTGAAGTTAACCAAGCAGCTAAAGGAGTAAGTGTTTGTTGGTTCCATGAGGACAAAGTCTGACTTGTTACTGTTGTGCTTGGGTTCCAGCCAGGTGCTGGGGTAAGCCGCCTTCATTCCAGCTGTGCAGGGAATTCCTGGCGTTCTCCTCGTCTTCTCTTCCTCCACCCAAGTCCTCACAGCCGGGGCTCATGCTGAAGAGGCCATCTCTGCGGAGACGAGATGACATTCACACAGCAAAGTGCACAGCTCCTGAGCAGGGAGTGTAGGCCACGGGCACAAGGAAAGAGAGCCTCCCTCTGGGTCACCTCTCAGGGCCAGATCACATGGCAGGGTGCTGACAGCACACACAGCGCCATCTCCCAACTACTGTCCCCAGTGTTCTAGGAAATCATAGCGCATGAGAGAGAGAGAAAAGCTAGAGATGGACCGGATTCTTAGTTTTCTCAAAAAGGAAAAGGTGTTTGGGAAATTATAGATAAATAATCTGGTGACCATCACTAGCAAATTTATTATAAAAATTAAGCAGACGGCTTTAGGCCTGGAAGCCCTACAGGTTGCACTGGTTTTAGCATGATGAGCTCAGTCGGTACTGGGTATGACCTGTCAGCCTCTTCATTCTCTCTAAAAGGAAGGGTGTTTCAAGTTGAATATGCTATGAAGGCTGTGGAAAATAGTAGTGCAGCTATTGGAATCAGATGGAAAGACGGTGTTGTCTTTGAGGCAGAAAAATTAGTCCTTTCCAAACTTTACCAAGAGGACTCCAACAAATGACTTTTTAATGTTGATCAGCATGTTGGAATGGCAGAAGTAGGTTTGTTGGTAAATGCTCATTCTTTAGCAGACATAGCAAGAGAAGAAGCTTTCAATGTTAGATTTACCTTTGGCTACAACATTCCACTAAAACATCTCGCAGACGGAGTAGCCACGTGCATACGTGCACATACTTTCTACAGAGCTGTTAGACCTCTTGGCTGCAGTAGCCTGCTAGGGTCTTACAGTGTGAATGATGATGCCCAGTTCGACAGGAATGACCCGTCAGGTGTTCCATGCAGTTATTGGGGCTGTGCCATCGGCAAAGCCGGGCAAGCTGCAAAGACAGAAATAGAAACACTTCAGGTGAATGCAATGACCTGCTGTGATATTGCTGAAGAAGTGACAAATAAAACGTGCATAGTACATGATGAAGTTAAGATCGCAGCTTTTGAGCAGGAACTCAGCTGGGCTGGTGAGTTAACTAAAGGAAGACATGAAACTTTTCCAAAAGATATAAGGGAAGAAGAAAAATATGCTAAGGAATCTTTGAAGGAAGAAGATGAGTAGATGATGATAATATGTAACCATTTACTCCAGCAGCTATTCTATTTTCAATTTCTACTACAGTTCTATGTAATTATTTAGCCCTGTGGATTAGACATAGTCACTGACCAATTTTCGTTAAATTTCTGTCTTGTAAAAAAACAAAGAAAAAATTAAGTGGATGATTCATGAATCCTCAGAATATAAAATAGTGTTTAGTCAGCGTGAAGTTATTTAAAACACTCTGTGATTAACTAAAGTCAGTTCGTTCCTTGATAAGATTATTAAACTGTTACACAGTGCATTTCTGTATGTCAGGGAAGTATTTCTGGGAGATTATCATGATATGTTTGGAGAAAGGGGGGCCAAATGGGAGTTCATCAAGTAGGTCTCTGGCAAGTTGAAGGATTAAGAATCTAATGCCCGCCTGAGGGGATGAAGGCCAGTCCTTGGCAAACACACCATTTAAATTACAGTTCCCGTGTTGGGGAGGAGTCCCTGAAAAATTGAAATCAATATTCAAAGCAGTGTTGACCGATTAGGAGGAGGAACCTTAAAAATTAAATTTTAGAGGGAAAATATAAAGTCTTACCTTTAAGTTTTAGATATGTAAGTTTCGTATGTCTGAATACAGCTCATTTGAAAAAAGGCCTACGGTGAGTAAAAGGCCTTAAGTGATTATAATTCAAGCAACAGTATGATAAGGCCTTGGACCCTCTGTCTCTTCTCTAAGCTTGGGGAAACCTCTCTTATCTCTCTTAGAGCTATAAGTCTCTGTGCCCCTCCATCTCTTTCCCCTGCCAATACCTACAATAATCTTTTTAACGAGTTTAGCCTTTTACTAGAAAAAATAAATAAAATTTAAAATTTAAAAAATAAACAGGCTGCCACCAAGCATCCTCTGCCTAGTTACACAAAACTTCCCCAGGTAAGATGAACTAGGTGAGCTTAAAGGTCTCAATGTAATTGAAGGAAAAATGCACACAAATTAATAACTCAATACGTTATCTTTCCAAGTGAACATACTTGTGCATATACCTTTATGTACATGTATAGATATTTCTAAAAATAAGTTCCTAGAAAAGGAATTGCTGTAATAGAACAAAAGGCATGCATATTTAAAACGTGGATAGATGTTAACTAATATCTTTCCAAAAATTCTGTACCAATGTCTACTCCTTCTAGTAATATATGGACATATTCATAAAGAGGAGCTTTAAAATGATCCAATAGAATATGTTTTTTAAAGGTTCATACTCAGAGAAAAGATCACGAAACATTCTCCTCAGTCTCTATAGCATGAAATCTGAAAATACTACAATAGCTATTTTACTGGTGAACTGTTCAAGGGCAGGGTCTTGCATCTTTCTTTTTTGATGATCCTGGGATAAAGTACACATATACGCTAATGGACAACAGTCCTTCAGTTGTCTCCAAAGCAGAATGCTGTAGACAGTTGTAGTTGGGCCAATGACAAGATAAAATATGAGGCCAGGTGTGGTGGCTCAGGCCTGTAATCCTGGCATTTGGGGAGACTGAGGCAGAAGGATCACTTGAAGCCAGGAGTTTGAGACCAGCCTGGGCAACATAGCAAGACCTTGTCTCTAAAAAATAAATTTAATTTAATTTTTAAAAACTCGAACAGTTTAGAAAGAGTAAGTAACATTTTGGAGTGTATCCTTCCAAACTTTTTAAATATATTGTTTTATATATATAAGAGAGAGAGAGTGTTTCTCTTTAAAATTGAAATTACAGATGCTTCTCAATTTACGGTGGGATTATGTCCCAGTAAACCCATTGTAAATTGAAAATATTGTAAGTCAAAAATACATTTAGGCTGGGCGCGGTGGCTCACGCCTATAATCCTAGCACTCTGGGAGGCCAAGGCTGAAGGACTACTTGAGCTCAGGAGTTCGAGATCAGCCTGAGCAAGAGCAAGACCCCATCTCTACTGTAAATAGAAAGAAATTAGCCAGACAACTAAAAATAGAAAAAATCAGCCAGGCACGATGGCACATGCCTGTAGTCCCAGCTACCAGGAGGCTGAGGCAGGAGGATCTCTTGAGCCCAGGAGTTTGAGATTGCTGTGAGCTAGGTTGATGCTTCGGCACTTTAGCCTAGGCAAGAGAGTGAGACTCTGTCTCAGAAAAAAAAAAAAATACATTTAATACACCTAACCTACCAAACATCATAGCTTAGCCTAGCCTACTTTAAACATGCTCAGAAAACTTATATGAGCCCACAATTGGGCAAAATCATCTAACACAAGACCTATTTTATAATAAAATGTTGAATAACTCATGTAATTTATTGAATATTGAAAGTGAAACATAGTACTCAAAATACAGTTTCTACTGAATATGTATGTCTCTAACACCATTGTAAAGTCAAACAATTATAAGTTGAACCATGATAAGTCAGGGACTGTATGTATACTACACATAGTATTTTGTAATTTCCTTTTTTATTTAAAGAAAGTATACTTTATATACACCTTATATATATATTTATATATAAGTATCCTTTATATATATACACATATATTAGGGAAACCTTTTCTATGTCCATAAATATTCAAACATATTGTCATTTTTGATAGCTGTAATTATACAAATATTACAATTCGTTTACTCAGACTTAATTGATAAGGATTTAGATTACTTATAGTTTTTCACTGATATTAACAATACACATCTTTTGGCTGTACTGTTGATTGTGTCCTTAGGAAAATTTCTGAACAGTAAGGATAAAGATTATGCACATTTTAAAGCTTCTGAATTTATTGCAACTTACTGCAAATTACTATGAAGAAATTCTACCTCCAAATGTATAGCAATAGCTATATATCAGGGAGCTTATGTGTTTTGATTGTGTTCCCCAGACAGACAGTGGAACGTGTCACGCTGCAGAACCAACTCCAACAACTTCTAGAAGCCCAGAAATCAGAGGGCAAATCACTCGCTTCTTCACCCAGGTAATACCAGGCACACTGGTGTTTAGAATTCTTAACTATCTTAAATCTCTGAGCCTTCTTCTGGATTTCCTTTAATATGTTTTAAGAGGATGACGGCAGAAAACATTTTGTTCTTATAAAAAGGAATAAAAATGAGAAATCACAATGCGGTAGGCAGTGGACCTAGGGTCTGGAGGCCAGGGCTAACCTCTGGCTCTGCTGTTTCTTTGTTCCACTACGACAAAGAAGTCACTTAGCTTTTAAGTCCTTCGATTCCTCATCTGTGACATGGGAATAAGGATATATAGCTTGATAAGGTTGTTGAAAATGGGATTAATTAAGAAAATTCATGCAAAATAAAAAACAACAGACAGACTTAGTAGTCATAGTAGTATGTAGCATAAGGCATGAGGCATGCTATACTTTGGTTATGGCTGCTACTGTGAAGTATGCACATGGCTTTCAAAAAACATTAAATGATTATTCTTATTCCTTTCTTATTTATTTGTAAATTAGGAACAGCAGTAAAGGCCATGAAGTGACTCGTGGCTGCGTCATTTTAACCCAGTAGGAAATCATCTCATGTGTTTCTCATCCTCTTTTCAGCTCACCATCCTCACCTGCTTCGAGAAAGTCCCAGTGGAAATCTCCAGATGCAGAGGATGAGTCTACAGCCAAACACAAACCAGGAGTCCAAGAAGGGATTCAGGTTCTTGGAAGCCTGTCAGCATCCAGCCGGGCTAGGGCCAAAACAAAAGACGAAGATTCTGATAAAATCCTACGCCAGTTATTGGGAAAAGAAATTTCGGAGAATGTCTGCACCCAGGAAAAGCTGTCCTTGGAATTCCAGGATGTTCAGGCTTCCTCTAGAAATTCAAAAAAGATCCCTCTGGAGAAGAGGGAACTGAAGTTAGCCAGGCTGAGGCAGCTGATGCAGAGGTCGCTGAGCGAGTCTGACACGGACTCCAACAACTCCGAGGACCCCAAGAACACCCCGGTGAGAAAGGCCGACAGGCCCAGGCCGCAGCCCATTGTAGAAAGCGTGGAGAGCATGGACAGCGCAGAAAGCTTACACCTGATGATCAAGAAACACACCTTGATATCAGGACGCAGGTTTCCTTTTAGTATCAAGGCCTCTAAATCCCTGGACGGCCATAGCCCATCTCCCACCTCGGAGAGCAGCGAACCAGACTCGGAATCCCAGTGTGCAGGCTCGGGGAGCACTCCTCCGAACCAGGCCTCGGGGGACCCCACTCAGACCAGCCCTGACAGCGCCGCTGCCCAGAAAGTTGCCACGAGTCCCAAGAGCGCCCTCAAGTCTCCATCTTCCAAGCGCCGGACGTCTCAGAACTTAAAACTCAGAGTTACCTTTGAGGAGCCTGTGGTGCAAATGGAGCAACCCGGCCCTGAGCTAATCGGAGAAAAAGATAAAGAAAGGGGCAGGATTCCCCATCGGGCCCCCGTGAGTAGCGAATCAGGTGATCAACTGAAACGGCCTTTTGGGACCTTTCGCTCCATCATGGAGACGCTAAGTGGCAACCAGAACAATAACAATAACTACCAGGCAGCCAGCCAGCTGAGGACCTCCACACTGCCCCTGAGCTCGCTCGGAAGGAAGACGACAGACACCAAGGGAAACCCTGCGAGCTCTGCTAGCAAAGGAAAGAACAAGGCAGTGAGTGCTATTTGGAGATTATCCTTTTTCTTCCCTTGAATTGGTCATGTGGTTCCTAACCCTACAGATTGTTGACCTGTGCCACCCTGAGGGAATCCCCAGAAAAATTCCAAAGGGCTGCATGGAAAGCCAAATTCGTGTGTTTCTACTCACATGTCAGGTTAGAGTATATACCCCTTGCTCTTCCTTCAGCAAATATTCTGAGAAAGGTAAATAAATCACAGGAGATTATATTCCGGTCCCTAAATTTCCTTAAATGGCTTAATCCTTGGGTGTTAGGGGTCCTAGACTGGGAGGCATTTCTGCAAGACGAAACTGCCAAGCAATGCAAAATTAAGGTCCTTCATTGGCTCTGATTCTGTCTTAGGAAGAGTTTGTTCTCTTCATGGGACTGGGTAGTTTATTCTCAGGCCGAAAGTAAAAAGCACATAAATAGAAACTCTATTTCTAAAGACTTAACTATTCAACTTTGGAGTGACCTTTGAAATGAGTATACCACAGGGACCTCCACATGGGCACTTTACAACACAGACCCCTATGCGTTGATTGGAGCCTATAGGAGTCTGAAGCGTTTGCCAGTCCGCAGGGGATGGCAGAGTATACCATGAACTACATTTTATATTATAATTGCATTTATTGGAAAACCGTGCACTACAATCTGTGACTTACATCCAGTGAATAAGATATGAACATCTTTTTCGGCAGTGTTTCCTGCATGCTCTGTGCTTGCCATGCCATTAAAAAATGGTCTAGAAGCCAAAATGAAAAACTCTTTGTGGAATGGAATGACTCAGATCATCTATCATGCAATCTAGATAAACCACCCAGAGGAGTGTTAGAATCTTCATAACTTATTACTTGCTATAATGTTAAAAGCCCATTACAATGAGGTCTAAGAACTTTCCACATTCTTTTTGCAGCACCCAAATCGAGTTTTAGTTAGTATTCCTCTAATTAACTGAACACCAATTTTAAATTATACATCAGTTTTTCTCTGTAAATTGTCCTTGTTATAAAGGACTTCATGTATTTGTTTCATCAGGAAAAGGCACGCTTGAGCTGAAGACACCAGATCTTTTGGGCTAAATATGTCAAAACTTAAATTGCTCAAATAAAACTTTCCCTAGTAACTTAATGGGTCGTGTAGCTCAGTAGTAAAAGAAGAATCATCTCAACAGGTTCCCATGCTACTTAAAGTACACTCTAGGCTGCTGTCCTCTAATCTCTCCTGCATGCTTCATGTGTGTTGGGACTTGTGCATGTGCTAAGCTTGTTGCATGTTTTCAGATGATTTTTAATTGCACCTCTCTAGGAGATGTACAGCAGCTGCATCAGTCTTTCCTCTAACACGCTGGCTGAAGAGCGTCTGCATAACTCTGCACGGTACGTGGTGTCAGGGGCTGCGCGGTACGGCTCTGCCATGCCTTTGCTTTCAGTTGCATGAGCTTTTAAATCATGGACCTGGAGCACCTTTCAGGAGGGGATGACACCAAGGAAGAAGAAAATCACACTCTTCTTCAAACAGCAGCAGGCACAGACTGGTAACTGGGTCTTAGAAAGGTTGCTAGTCCTCCATTGAGGAGCTTTATTCCAGCGTCAGTCAGAAGAATCTACTCAGTCCGCAAACTTGCTGTGTATCGTAGTTGACTTTGGCTTTCAGTCTTTGTTTTACTGGAGTCAAGTACCAAGTAAGTATTGAAATCAAATTTCCTGTCATGGTGGAATGAGTCAGCCTCCAGTCAGAATCAGAACTTTGAAACAGAGCTGGAGTTTTATTTCAGTGTTGATTATAGACTGAAAGCTCCTTTTATCGCCATTCTGCTGATCTCAGGAGAAGCAAGGTCCTGCTGTTCTGAAATTTCTCTAGCTTAGCATTATGAAGCACAATTCCAGGCTCTGAGTAGTCTTAGGAGTTCACACCAATAAAGCAAGGATCTTTCTCAGACAAAACGTTTGCCATTCAAAACGCATGGACCATGTACATAGAAGAGAAAGGATCATGTCCCCAGTGACTGGGACACCTCCGTGGGCACAGTCTTCCTGTAGCATAGCTTTCGTCCTCCCAGAAGAATGTGCTCAGTTTCCCGACAAGGCAGGAAATGGGAGGAGGAAAAAGAGAGCAGTCAAAGGGAGTCAGTGCAGTCAGTGTCTCTTAACCGATGTATTTCAGAAGAAGTAGACCCCCAAACCCATTTTACAAGACTACAGCTTCTGAGTCATTTAAACTAATTGAAAAATCATGACATGCCATTCAGCACTCTTCCAAAATCCTCCAAAGAATTTGGGGGGCAGGTGTATGCGTTGTGGGTATGAATTTTAGTTGAGAATACTAAGGTACAAAGAAGTAATTCTCCTCTCCTCCCCCTCCAAATCTAATTTAATTTGCTCTAGATCTTTTTTCAGGCTACAGGGAAATTAAATCTCGATCATTTCAGGGGATGCCTGTAGGGGTTTCATTAATTCAGTATGTTAAAGGAAGAGCCTTGGAGCTTCTGTATTTACTGGTCACCAGTGGTCCGCTTGGGTCAGGCTCACACGTTGCCCGAAGCCAGGCGTCTGGACTGCTTCCAGCCACACTGGGGCAGGAATCCTGGCCAGTGCTGAGAACCCAATGCCTGGGGTTGGAAGAGAATAGGAAAAAAAATAAATCCCCCTCCCAGACGTTGGCATTAGGCCACTTCTGTTTCTCCTAACAGGTTTCCCACCCATACCGTTCTCTGTCCCCATCTTGGGTTGTGTGTGTCTTCTGGCCCTGGACAATTCTGCTTTTGTTCTTAAACAGAAGTCACCAGCAATACCCTGAGGCAAGGAAGCACAAGGATTTGGCAAATTCCTTGAGAGGAAGAGGAAGAATCCCTTTCATTTCTTCCAGGCTCCTATAGCAACTGGGAACAAGACAGTATCATAGTAGATTGTCCTACCAGAAGTATTTGATTCTAGCAAGGGAACATAGCTGAACAATCTACAGTAATAGGATTACAAAAATCAGAGCACAAAATGAGGTCATGGGGCTGCTCAGTTATCTGACTCTAGGTTAACACTTTCCCATTCAGCCTAAGGAACAGTCCTTCTGACGGCTCAGTTTTGAACCTATCAGATTTACTGGCTTTACTTATTAAAATAATAGAGTTTAATTTGAGCAATACACACTTAGAAATCCCAAAATAAAAGTATTCAGTGTACTTAAATAAGCATTTTGACCCTTCCCTCACGACCTAATAAATGAACCTATACTTCATCCTGGTTTTAGTTTGGCACATATTTCCATGGAAAGTGGAAACCCTAGTTCTTTTCATGTTAGTGAGGAGAGGTTTCTCTAATTCACTCATAATCATACAGAGGCAGAGAGAACTGGCCTGGTTCACTCCTTAAATAAAGCAAGGATGGATCTCTCTAGTTAAAAATTTCATAAAGATTCCTCGAAGAAATTAAGACTACAAGATGAATATGGGCCCAAAAAACATCTAATTTACTGCTTGCCTCATTTTGCCTATGGGCTCCCCACTGTAAGAAGGAAAGGAACCCAAGTATTCATCTATCGGTAATGACTTCAAATCTTGGCCTAAGAATTTGCTTGAAGGCCAGATGGTCCCTGTCACATAGCAGGGATTGCCCAGGGTCATATGACTTTGGAAACTAATGTTAGTCATTGGGTTGGAGTTGACACCAAACATTACTGCCACCAAATGGCCCTTTCAGTATAGCCCTGGGAAAAGGAGTGGAACAATGAATCCCAGTTCCAAGGACATGCTGGGATTCCATCTTAGTTCCTAAGAAATTTTTATTTTTCCTATTAAAGGAAAAGTAGAGACACTAAATAAAACATTTTAAAGAATGTCAGCTCTGTGAGGGGGTTCTGTTTGCTATTTATTTTTCCAAATTGGTCACAGCTTGATAGCAAAGAATCTAAATTTCCTTTGAATGCTCTTTAAAATTAGATTCAACTCTATTACTTTGAGCAGCTTTCCCACTGTGATTCAACTGCAGAAGATAACTTGGCTTATAATAAGCAGATTCATCTCCACTTTATCCTACAAAGGACAAGTTGGTTTTAAGTTATTACAACTCCAAGGAATGTTTGCAATTACTGGTCTTAAAATGCCAATGAAACATTCATTTCCCGGAGTTTAAGTCCATTTGCGATCTGTAACACATGAAGTGAGCACTGATTCCAGTTACTGATAGGCAGAGGGAGTTAACTCCTGGCCATCACCAGTAACACCCTCTCTGACCACAGTGGCACTGTTGCCTGAGGGTTAGCACCAGGAAACCCCTAATCCTAGCACCAGCATTAGCATAGACTCCTTAAAAAGACATTAAGCAATAAACACCATTAGTGTGGGTTTTACTGCCGAGGAATTGGCCACCCTGGGAATTATATATCCAGAGCCAAGAGCTACTATCAAATATGTTGCGTAGATCTCAAGGTGGTTCACCAGCCACTTCAAAGAGAGTGGTCTCTTAGCCTGTGGTGAGGTGACATCTACTATGGAACAATCATCTGCTCAGTAGAGCAGATGTGTGCCCAGTAGAAAGTCAGAGTTTAGGATACCCTTCCCCTACCTCCAGCACACACACACATACATTTCCTTATTGTCAGGACACCATACTTAACAGAAAAATGAGCGAAGATGTGGAAGACATTGGGAAGTAGACGTGGGGCCCTGACTGAAACCTGGTCCCAATCAGAGTGTGTCCTCAGCCCCACTGAATGGCATTTACAGAATCATAATGGGAAAATGCAGCCAGCACAGAGAAGAGTCCCTGATGCCACTGAACAAATGTGTCCTTGCCACAATTTTTCATATATAATCAAATAACTACATTTTAATCTTGCCTTAATTTTTTGACTTTAAAGTGTTAACATTATTTTTAACCTGTACACTGGATTCTTGAAGGGATCATGGTATAAGTACTGAGCCACGCAGGTGTGTTACCATGCTATCCGGGAATGTGTTGAGTGCGTCGTTCTAGAGGCAGACAGAATATTACCAATTCAACAGTTCAGAAAATTGAATTAAAGCGCTGATACTAAAAAGGTATTCAATAAAGTAGCTGGTGCTTAACATAATAGATATTCGAGTTTTAGCTCAGAATCTCTAGTTTCAAGTTCCAAGCCCTGATCTACAGTATGTTTTTCTCTATTTTCATTTCTAACCTGCTGGCACTGGAGTCCAGGGCCAGTCAGCCAGGTCCCTGGGATGGGGTGATTGCCTCAGCTCCAGACACTCCTAGAGCTGCAGTTCTCCTCCCGCCACGCTTCCTCAGGTGTTCCGTGCTCCTGTACGACTCCTGTCCTGCCCACCTCCACCTCACCCTCCCCGAGGGTTTAGATTAGTTCCAGAAGGAAAACTCTTCATACTAAAGCTTTGTGCCTATAACTCGGAGGAGATGAGGAGACTCCACCTTGAACCATTTCTTCACATGAATTAAGCGACAGTTTCTTCTTAAAAACAGGCCAAGGTTTGGGATGGTCATTGACCTTTGCAGAGTAAATTACAGGGAATTGTCTGCTAATAAGGTAGATTCTTGTGTGTAGAGAAAAATGCCCATGTTTGGGGGAATAGTTAAAATGATCATCTTTCCAATGCTAAGCACAACTTAGCAAACTCTTTATAAAGGCTGGCAGAGTTCCCGGGATTAATGCAAGTCTTTCAAACGGAGTTGCTTTTCATAAGCTCCTTACGCACTCTGGGAAAAGGAAAAAGCATGTTTCACCACAGGAAGACAGTGAAACCAAGTTTAGTATCAGAGTGCGGTAAGTTGAGATATAGAAAATGCTATTGCAAGGGAGACCCCATGTCCTGTCTGAAATCACTGCCCTGGGGGCAGGAAATGAGTGTGGAATTTGTGAACACACATGAACCAATGTTGGAGGGTATGGAGAAGAGCCCTGCCTTGGAAACCAAAATCATCCCACCAGAACACATCCTTTCAGCATGCTAAGCCTGGTTTCAGGTAGTCAGAAAACCTGAGAACAAACAATGCACTTCACCTCTTCTCTCTTTTCCTCACCCCGCAAAGATCCAATTTTGAATGGCGTGGCCTCAAAGCAGATGGATGTTCTGTTAGCGTGACATTAATAGTGTGACATTAATATTTGCATCACACGTCTGCCGCCGCTGGGGCGTCTTTGTACATTAGAAGAGCAGAGCCTCTCTATAAACACTTAAATCTGGAGTTTTAAAGAAGCGATAGTTTGGTTGAGGTTTAAAAACACCAAACAGAGACTTTACCCAGCCACTGCCACCCTCCAGTACCTTCAAGCATCGCTGCCCGAGTGGTCCCTGGTGCTCTTCCTCCCTGAACGCCACACCGAGAACAGCATGCGTGACCTCCCTGAGCTGGATTGCCAGGCCGTTCATTTCAACACCACCTTCAGCTCTAAGCCTCTCATATTTCTGTGCGAGGGTTGTGCTTGGTCCGTTCACTCGGGGAGATCATAATCAAGGGAAAATAAAAAGAGGATACAATTAAGACTTGGCAAGCTCCGTGGAAGGTGTGAGAGCTTCATGATAGCAGTGACCCTAAATAACACACCCATTATATGTCCATTTGCAGCCCCAGTGTCTAGTTTGGCGCCTGGTGCATGGCAGAAACTTCATAAATATTTGGGGAAAGGCAGAGCCAGAAAGAAGAAAAGGAGGAAGAAGAGGAAAAAAGAAATAAGAAACAAACACAAAGGACTGAGCCTCTCGTCCCACAGGGGTGTAGGGAGAAAATAGTGTGTCTTTTATCAGTCTAGGCCTTCTGGTCACAAGTCTACCTACTTACAGTGAGTTTCAGTCCGGGTACTTCGAGTACAAGATTTCATACTTTGAACCAAAATCCCATGTTTTAGTAGATGAGATTTGTGGCAATGCTCTCAGTAAAGCTCCGAGGACGGTCACAGAAACAGCAAGGCCACCCCATGTCGGCCACCAGTGGAGACACAGTGCCGCTGTGGGCTGTTCTACACTGACCTGTGAGTTGCCGCCTGGTCACCATGGGCTATGGAAACATGGAATCCGTGCCTCGATGAGTCAGCAAGCTAGATTGCTTGAAAAACTGTTATTTAAATTTAAGTCTTTCCTCCTTTCCAATTTTGGTCACTCAGAATGTGATTTCATATCCAAAACTGAAATCGAGGAGCAGAAAATTATCTGAATAATTCATACCAGCATTACCCAAACACTTTTGTTCTTTGAATCTGGTAATTCAGGACTAGATAATTGAAGGGCTCAGGGAGGATTGAATTATCCTGATATTATTCAGATAAATGCCTCAAGTTAACATTTTACTTGCTAACGACTCAGCTGCAGTCATGCTAGGTTTTGTCCTGCAGAGAGAGTGTTCAAAGTGTTTTTCATTTCAGCACCCTTTACATTAAAGCAGAAATGCCTCATCAAAGTCTAAACGACATTATCCTTAGACTTCTTTTTAAGTTAATTTTTGTCAAAGTAATATACTTACAATAGTAATACTACTTAGTGTACTAAAATGCTAGTATTAGCATTTAAACAAAAACTGGCTTCCCCTGTGCCAAATCCGCTCCATTCCCTATTCTCACTCTCCTGAAATCAACCATTTGCTTTCCCTTCAGACGTTTTCTTTAGTATTCTCAGTTTCTAAATAACATGCTCATACAGATTTTCAGTTTCAGATACTATCCCTGTTATCTACAGGCATCCTACTAATGAAGATAAAAATAATGATAGAACTTATAAACAATTATAAAGCACTTACAGTGTCCCAGAGAATATTTCAGGCACTTTATACATATTTACTATTTTATTCTTCACAGTGACACTATGTGGCAGATATTATTATTATCCAAATTTTGCATATTGGAAACTGAGGCATTGAATGATTGTGTATCTTGCCCAAAGTTACATAGTAATGATTGTCATAAAGTGTGGAGTCAGGATTTGAACTCAGTCCTTGTGGCTCCTAAGTCCATATTCTTAACAATGAACCAAATTAATCTAGTTCTGTGTTAGCATCTGGCTCTGCTCACACACACATACCCCTACTTCCTCTTCCCCTATCTCCAGTGATACAATATAGTGTATCACTCTTTAGGGTTAAATCAGTATTTGGTGTTTATTATGATGATGATTATTTAATCACAGAGAATCTCTGTGTTGTGCTATATTACATTTTCTTTCTTATACAACTTTATATATCCTCTGGAAATAATTTTGATTTCTTAATTTGTAATTCATTTCTAAACACTCCGCTGAAGACAAAAACCATCTTTCACAGCTTCAGACAGCTCAGATGTCTCTCAGTTTCTCTCTGTTCATGGAGAACCCCTTTTTCCTCCTGCTGCCATCTGCACTTCTGCCATCTGGCACTGCTACACGGCTGTCATCCTGGCGTCTCCCACGTGCACCATCCTGAGATTCCTTTTGCTTTTCCCCTGTCTATACTCGATTTCCTGAATCTGGCTTTTCCTTTTATTTGGTTTATTCTCATGCTTCAATAAATGTATCTTCCCAGCCAAGGAGGGTGAATAGGTGCTAAATTTTTTGAGACCTTGCATGTCTGCAAATATCTTCAATTTACTGTATTAGGAGTGTTTGGCTGGGTATAGAATTCTAACTGAGAAATTATTTTCTCTCAGGATCTTGAACACATCATTTCTTTATCTTTTGCTTCCAGTGTGTCTGTTGAGAAGTCCCGTTATTCTCTGCTGATCTTTTGGAAGCTTTTATGATTTTCTCGTTAGCCCCAATATTTTGATATCTCGATGTTTTGCCATAATATGGATTTGTTTTCATTCCTGGGCTTCAGGCACTCAGCAGGCTTTTTCAGTCTGGAATCGTAAGTGCTTCATTTCTGAGAAATGTTTGGTATAATTTCTTTGAAAATGTTCTCACCTCCAATTTCTTTGTTCACTCTTTCTGGAAATCCTCTTGTTCTAACGCTGGACATGCTAGGCTGATCCTCAAGTTTTCTAACTGTTCTCTATTCATACTTTGGCTTTTTCTATTTTGACTTTCTAGGATATTTACTGAAATTTACCTTCCAATCTTGCTACTGAATTTTTTTGTTCCAGCTGTAAGAATATTTATTTCCAATAGTACTTTACTGGTTTTCTATTGGTTCCTTTTTTATAACATTTTATGTGAAAATCTTATTTAAATTTTTATAAATACAAATATAAGCATTTATCCTTATCTTTCTTTCTTTTTTACGATAAAGGTAGCATACTGTACACACAGTTTTGCCTCATATTTTTTTCCACTTACCATGTTGGAGGTCTTTATGTATTAGTATATGAAGAACTTCTTCATTCTTTAACATGGTTACTGTCACCTTCGGAACTACGTGGTGCTCTTAATTCCTGGGTCTTGCAATGCAAATCAGTCTGTTGGGTTCCCTGGCTGTAAGCTTAGGTTTCTGCTTTTCCTGCCCTGCTAAATCAATTCTAATGTTCATCTACCTTCCTACTTCTGAAATATTATTTTCATTTTGTCTGTTATCATCTCCTCCCCCATTTCCTTTATTCATATAGATGTATGTCTTTTGTATTTCCTTACTTTCATTTTAGTGTTGTTTTGCAAGAAAGAGATGATAAATGTGTATATTCAACCCATCATGTTTAATTAGAATCCCTAGGACATCTTTTGACTAAGTAGTTCTTTTTCTTTCACCTTTTTCCCTTTCCCTTTCTTGCCCATGAACAACTCTCTAAAGTTATATTCAGAGGAAAAATAAAAATAAGAACTATAACTTGCAGATGATGATCCAATATATACCAGAACACTGAGAATTGGCTACATGGTCTTTGTGAGCAAGCACAGTTTTGAGACCATAAAACCACACGTGGGGGTCTCCTGCATCCAAGTGTGGCCTCGTGTTAGTGAGTACAGTTAAGAACAATTTGTCTTTGCCTGGAGTAGCAGCAAGAAGTAGTTTAGTAATATGTAGGCTTGCCCACCATCAGAAGATAGCTACTCTCTGGAAGATTCGATACCCAGAATCGGACTAATATCTCATGAAAATGAACACACCTGCCCAGCAGAAAATTTGGTTAAAAAGCAAAGCTGTTCCACAGTTTGAGTTTGCACTGTTTTTCTACAGACTTACTAGGTATCAAGTATTGAGGGGAAAAGAGCATTATTGTCTCCTGGTTTCTTCTTTTTCCCATAGATTTACCCACTTGTGGTTTTCCATGTGCTACCACTTAGTAATCACACAAAGAAAAAGCATTCTTCTTCAAACTCGTAACACTCAAGCTTATTTGGAGAATAAAAAGCGTCACTAGTAAATCCATATAAATAAAATATAAATATCTTTTGTTTCCACTAGACCAGTCATACTATACTTCATATCTGTTTGACTTTTAATAAAATTTTCTTGACTGTAGAATGCCTGTATTTCAGTCAGTATGACTGAGAAATCACTTCCATAACCAAATTAAAAAATGTTCAGCAAGTGTGTGTTATTACATGACGATTGCTTTTATTGTTTAAAGAATGGTTTATATGAAAAAAGAATAATTTGCCTATTGGAATGAAATCTTCAGTGTGGTTTGTGTGAAGATAATTTCCATTTCTGGTGAGCTGTTTAGTGGTATTGTTTTGTAACTTGACTATAGTTTTATCTAATTTTGGCTTGTGGTTTCTCTTCTGCTTAGGCATAATGACATCAATAGAAAAATGAAGAAATCCTGCAGCATAAAGCACATTGCTGAGCCAGAGTCAAAAGAACTCTTCCTATAAATCCAGTTTTTGTCTTCCACTGATGCCCTTTGGACACCATTGGAAATTTCTGGGCTATTCTCTGTAGAGATAGAACTATGAGAACAATGCCTCACCAGCAGAACAACAGAATATCAGGATGCCTTAAATTTATAGTAGTAGACTATGTAAGATGCATTTGGGAGTGATATCTGTATATACAACTTGTTTTTTTAAAGAGATGCTGTTTAAAAGCATGATTGGGCAAATGTATGTTTTTTAAGATTGAATTGATTCAGCCCACCATGGGACATTCACTAAGCCAGTGATGCCATTTGTATTTCCTCAGTCGCATGAGTATTTGCTAATGTTGGTTGAACTTCCTTTTCCCCATAATATGGGCAAATTTGGCTTAATTCCTCAATGAGACCAGGTCAATGGTATTGTTTTCTGTCAAGAGCGTTTTTTCTGTCATTTCTACTTTTTGTACAAAGGAAATAAAACAATGTTAACAGCCACCTATAAGCTTGGGGCACCTACTTTCTAACAAATCTGTGATATTCTGATTTTGAAGGGACTTTGCAAATATTTTGATTGCTGATATCTGATTTCAGGAACAAACTGCCCAGCTTAGCTGTTTTCCCACAGGGGTCAAATAAAACATTCTATATTTTATTAAGTACTAAAGGATCAGACAAGTATATAAAAGTAAGTCAATTCCTTCTGCCTTTCCAAGTCTCAGCGTTGACATGGGAAAATACTAAGGACGACTAAGGATCTAGCCCCTTCTTAGGTCACTTTTTTCTGCTTTTCACACATTATGAGGCCTGTCTAATCCCTTTAGGAGACAGTGTGGAGCCCGGGTCCATAACAGCCCTATTGTTGATGCCGCTCTTTCAATTTATGTAAGCAGTAAGTTCCAGAAGGTTTCCTCCTATCATGTAAAAATATGTTTCCGCTGAAACTTCAATAGTTTTATTTTCAAAGTGTTGGCATGGCCTGTGAGAGGCCTGTCAGGTTTTAGTTTGCCGGGAGAGTGCCTCTCCGCCGTCAGAGGGAGCACTGCGTGCTGTGACAGTTACCAGCAATGTTGCCGCAGTCGCGTCAGTCAAACGTGAGCCCTTCCGTATCCTGGCGCGCAAAGCAGACCAAATTACTGAATTAGGAGATAATCTCGCATATGTGTGTCATCTGACAGACGCGGACTGGATAAGATGCAAGGTATAGAAGGCAGGTATAGGCAAAGAAGAAGGAGCTAAGATCTCAGTGCTTTTTACGTTCTAGTAGTGGTGATATTACTACTCCCCTTTCACAGATTACAAAATTAAACTTTGGAAAGTTTAAGTCCTGTTTCCAAGGCAACACTACTAGTAAATAACATAATTAGACTTTGGTCCAAGTTTACTCATTATCCCCAATGCTCTAGTGACCCTGCACTGTGCTATCTCCTTTGTGCGATGACCACTGGACTGGCACACGGGAAGGATGGGCTCTGGTGTCGGCTCTTCTGCTGGACAAAGGGGTGAGACTGGCCTACCTACATATCTAGGAGGCAGGTTTCTTTCAACTTTTGGAGCAACACACCCATGAATTTCAGTTCATGTGCTCTGTCCTTGCCTGGGTCCGTGAGTGGCTGCTGTTAGAGCCCGGTGCCATGTGTGGTTCTGCATTTCTCACATGGCCTTTTCCTCAAATGAGATGCCCTGTCTGTAATTTTTGTCCCCTTGGCCTTATCTGGCCTCTTTGATTGTCTCTTCACATTTCACTGCTGTGTCCTGTTGCTTGAGATTCTAATGGAGACCATGTGGCAAGTACATGTGAAATGCGGATTCCTGGGTTGTCTGCTTGGTGCAGAGGAGGTGACACTGGAGTCACACACTAAGCCAACATTTGGAACTTAGCCCAAAATGGAGCCTCAAAGGAAGAGGACCCAGAGAGTGTTCTCTGTCTCTCAGAGGCTCCAGGTTTGTTCTTACACAGTGTTTTTAAACATTAAAGATGAATGAGGGTGGGCATTCTGCAGAGATTTCACAAGCCAGAGTCCCCAATTAAACATAGTAAAGAAAATTCTAAGAGTTTAAAAGAGAGAGATGCTATCTCGACCTAGAAAACTCTGGCAATGCAATTGTTTAGTGATATTAGCATTTTAGACCTCACAGTATTAAGTAGAGAAGAGCAAAGAATAAAAAATCCAAAATAGGAAAGTTGAGCAGATTCAGATCAGGAAGACTGCAAGGCAATGTTTAGCGATGTTGCTAGGATACTGAAACTGCCGGCCCTTAAACTATACATATACGTATCTTTACTGTCCAAGTTCCTTATGAAATGGATAAATTACGGTTGCTTGAAATCAGTAGAAATGATGTTTTCCTTACCACAAACTTAGTTTTATGCATTTTAAAAATGAAAATACAAACTCTTATTTTTCCATAGAAATCTAGACACGTTTACATGTTAAAGAAAGAGAGAACGTTTCCTTTTAGTAAGCAGAGCTTTGGGGCCCCCGCCCCAGCTGCCTCCCATTGGGCTAGTAAAATGAGTAAAGCTCTATCTGCATGCCTAATTACATGCAGCAGGGCAGGAAACTCAGCCCCATTGTAAAAAACAATCACATCTGTCAGCATCTTTTAAAGACTGGCTTCTTTTATGTCACTAAAGGGACTTGTATTGCCAAAGTTCAACACAGCAAATTAAGAACGTTTCTTAGAAAAGATAACAAGATACCAAACTGTCACCACTTTGAATGAATTGAATTCCCATTATTTATTCTCATAAAACAGTATCAAGACTTCAACACTAATAAGAAAGTTCTAGATGTGCATGATGGGATTGGGAGTGTGGATGGTACTCTCAAAAGATATGTTCAAGTAAGATTTTGAGAATTATTTTTTCTTTCTCAGAGTGAATAAGTATAAGCAACATGATAATACAGGCTAGAGGAAATACCTGTAAATATTTAAATAATTCCCTGAAAGACTCTTTAATACAAACTGTGTTAAATGCTTTTCTTCAGCGGCCACCTCTATGCTTGCTGTTAACTTCATAGAGCTAAGAGAGCAGAAAGAACAGGATTAATGCAACAGGATTGGTGCCATTTCCCCATAAAAATGGAGTTCGTGCTGTCCACAGCCCGTAACTCTCACTTGTTGATAGGTCTGTCGTTATGTCCTGTGTTTTCTCTGGTATCATTTCCTTTTATTCTTTAACTATTGCATAGTTTTATGTAACTTTTCAAGCACTTGACTCCTGTCTCCTAAAGAGACCAAACGTTTGTTAATCTCAACAGAATCTTTGTATCACCTTTCATAGAAGGCAGGTTAGTAAATATCTACTAAAACTTTCTTTCAATGCCCTAGTAAACTGTCTTTCTTTTCATTTTTTCTCCATTCTTCTTGTTCCATCCCTTCCTCATTCTCCTTTTCTTTCTCTCTTTTTCTCCCTTTTCCCTTCCTTCCCTTACTCCCTCTTCTTCCTCTTTGCTGTCATATTCCCTCCTTTTTTATTCTCTCTTCTCTGCTTTCTGCTCACACGATCTCTAAACTCCATGTAGAAGATCTTCCTTGGAAGAAACCTGGCAAAGGAATTGCAGTTAGTAGAAATGTGCTAGACCCAGGTTTTCAGTGAGAAGTAGGTCACCGTCTTTCCTTGCAAATGCATGTGAGTGGGACAAGCATCTTTCCATACGCTGATATATTCAACAAACTGTGATTCAGCCCATGCCAGGAATGAAGCCAGGCACTCTACTAGAAAAAAAAAGACCCGGAAGTTGGTATCGACTATAGAGGGATGTACAAGGATACATAAGTCTACCAAATTATGCATCTGGGGAGACTTGTAGAAAAAAACTATTCCAATCAGTTTATGGAAGTGGTTCTCAAATTTTGTTGCACATTAGAATCACCTGGGGGAGCTTTTAAAAATCTGTTGCCTAATCTGAACCCCAAACAAATAAATCCAGCTCTCTGGGGTTGAACCCAAGCATCAGTGTTTATAAAACCCCTACACTTTCAGCCTGCAACCAAGTTTCAAAACCAGATCCTTGCTAACCCAAAATGTGGTCAGGAACCATCAGCATTGACATCAGCTGGGGAACATGTTAGAAATGCAGAATCTTCAGACATTCACCGTGGCCTCCATTTTTAATTTTGTGATGCTTTAAACTGTCTATTGAGAATATTTGAGAAGAACAGTTTGACCAAAAAAAAAAAAAAAAAAAAAACAACAAAAACCTGCCATCAAGGAGAGAAGAAGAGTGATATACCCCTAAACTTGTGGTAGGCTGTGGAGAAGAACCTATTAGATGTTTTTAAGGTGATGTGTGTACAATTTGAAAATCATACTAAATGCTATAATTTCATATGTGGGAAATTTTTAAAATCATATAATTATGGAAAGTGAAGCTTCTTTTCTGGAGGGGAGAAGTAGAAGGCAGAACAATAATTTTTCAATTCATGATGAGGTCATTGCACTTCTATGTTTAATTATAATGTGGCTAGGTCTTCAATTGTTATACAATATTTCCCTAAATTTCTTAAAATCTGTATTGGTAGAAGTCAAATCACCAGAAAACTACCCATCTGGCAGTGGCACAGCCAAGACCAAGTTAAAGCAAAGACTAAAACCCACTCTCAGTACCACTTCCCGACCACTACTGCAGGAGCTCTTTGTGATACGCCAGCAAGATACATGGTATTGTATGACCTCATTGCTCAGTACAGTGTTAGATTGTATGTCATATATGTTATTTTGTTGACACACCAAACACACACACATTGAATGCCTATCATGTGCGCAGCTCTGTCTCAACTGGTGGAAGTAAATCAGAGATAATAAATTCATAAGAAGCGCTTTTGATGAAATGCGGAAAGTCTGAAACAGGATAAATTTGAAAAGTATGGCAAGCTGTTGTGATGTTGTGCTGACATGTGTCTGTATATTTTATATCTATTTTTTCCTATAAAATTTGTCCTCACAGTTGTTCAACCAATTAGGAACAATGAAGAAAGAATTTAAATTTTATTATTTGTGGTAGAAAATGCTAGTTGCCTTCTCAATACCCTGTCTCCCTTACTTCCTAATTAAAGGGAACCCAATTAAATGTTACCTTCCCAGGTGCCCTGGAAACTAGGAATGGCCATGTGACTCAGTCTAGCCAATGAGAAGTAAGCAAAATCCATAAAGTGGAGCTTTAGAAAATTTCGTAGAGGAAGAAACTTATCTGGCACTCACCTTTTGCTCCTTTGGGGCAGAGCAGCACCTCTTTAGCCATGAGGACAAAAGTCACATGCCAAAAAAAGGAAACGAGGGAAGGGGGAAGAAACCTGGTTCTCTCAGCCACTGCATAAGCTCTGAACTGTACCCCGTGTTACTTATTGAGAAAAATAAACTCTCTTAATTGATAAATCACTGATATCTGGCTTCTGGTAGAAACAGCCAAATATAGAATCTAATTGTTGTGCTCAGTGGACAGAATACAGAGTACGCATCTAGGTCATTAGCCTAAAGTGGCACTTCACAAATTGTGTTGTATTTACCACTAGGTCTGGGGATGTTTGGCTGGGCTCCAGGATTAAAGTATGTTTTGCTAGTTAGTTTGGTAAACAGTGCATCCAAAGTCCTATGATACACCATGATGCACCACCTTCAGAAACAAAGGACATACACCCCCAACTGCTGGCGGTACCGCTGGGCCAGAGCCCTCAGGTGTTAACCTCTTCCAGGAATTGCCCTTGGCTGAAAAGAGCCACCCTTCCCAAGAGCACACCCCTTCCCTGAGCAGCCTGTATCCAATGACTGCCAATGTGGGGGTATATAGGCCTGGCCCCTCATCCAACTTGGGACAACTCCAAAAAGCCATCCCAGCTCCAGAGCTCCCTATGGGTTTGGTCCAACTTCTTCCCCACCTAATCCTGCTTCCTTCCCTTTCTTTCCGTAGGTGTTGATCCCAAAAGCCATCTGCAATAAACTTCCTGTGTATTAATCTCCAGGTCAGAGTCCACTTACCAGGGTGTCCAATCTATGATGGCACATATTAACATGTTCAAGTCTTAAAGAAGTACAAAAGAAACTTGTTTAATTGGGTTTGGTGCTTAAACTGATTTGTAAACCAGAGGACTTTTAGAACGCTTTTCATGTCCCCCAGAGTGGTTTTTCTTAATATCAGTGTGGGATGTGTTGGCATCAATTTTAAGTCATTATACATCTATGGAATTTAGATTATTCCACTATCATAAAGGCCCCAGTGTCAAAACAAAATGTGTATGTCAGTACAGAACTACTTAGCCAAATTTTAAAGAAAGGCAGCCACAGTTATTATATTCTATTTGAATTTAATTTTGTGCTCATTATTATTGAAATGTACCATCCAGAGGCTATGGGCCCAACCTCACTTCATTGCTGATGGTTAAACTACATCCTAAGTCTCCATAGAAATATCATTTCTGAACTGTGACATTTATCAAAAATCAATATTAGAAATAGCCATATAGAAAAAAGTTTCTATATATTTTTTATAAAACTGTTATTGAAACCATCATATGTTTAAAAAGCCAAGGGCTCTATAAGGAGCCATAAAATAAATTCCTCTTAGAGTTAGTACTAGGGAAAAAAATCTACTTCTATAGAAAAATTGGCATGCTTCTTTTTATTGGCTAATAAGAACCTTATATAACTTGTGTTCTCCTTTTTGTCTTGTCTGCCAGGAAAAGGTCAAAAGTAAAGTTTGCGTTTAATCTCAGTAGCAGTCCTTAGCCTAGTTTTTTCTAGTACACCAATCTGTCTCCAACTCCACCCCTTTCCTTTGTTCTTACTTTTTAATCCTTTTTGGTGGTTGTAGCATATCTGTGCCTTCCATTATAAGCCACCTCAGACCTTCTGAAAATAAGAAGGCTGAAATAAATCTAAATGTTTCCATCATTTTTCCCCTTAGCCCCCTACCTGCCCAATCCTGCTCCTTCATTTTATTTAACTGACGTCGAAGCCCCCTGAAAGGTGTGTACAAGACAATGCTGATTCCAAGTGTAAGACAATTGCTACCTTCAAGTTGCTTATCAACTATTGAGGGTGGGAGAAATCACATACACACTTACGTAAAGTACAAGACAAAGAATAATATGTCACTGGTGGGAGCTCAGTGTTGCTGAGAGGAGGGAGAAATTACTTGGGGTTTGGCTGAGGCCAGGCAGAAGCCCCGTAAGGTCTGCCTTTAACAGAGGCAGACAAATACAGACTGAGAGGCAGTGATTGTCTACCCATGCCCCCAGGTAATGTGATTAAGTGTCAAAATGAGAATCACAGCTACAAACATCGTACTTCATGTCCACAGCCAAATGGCCTCACTGGTAACTTGTCAAACCCAGAGAATCTTGGAAAAGCTTCGATCAGTCCTTTACTTGATCAAGTAATATTTTCCAGCCTGCATACAGGTGGGCAGAGATTCAAAAGCGAGTCCTCTGTTTTATTCAGTTTGTCTCCTTGCTCCAACCCCGATCCAGGCGCTTAGTCCTAAATCCTGAGAGTCTCCATTACATCCACTCCTACGGTCCCTGCACTGTAGTGTCCTTGTGGTGGCCCTGACCCCACTCCAGGCTCTCTGCAGGGAGCCTGCTGCAGCGAAGGCCCTCAGCTCTGCCGCGCACTCACCCCAGGCCAGCGACTGAGCTCAGCAGGGGGATTCAAGCCAGGGCATATCTTCTTGACCTGGCTAAATTTTTTTCCGAAATGTGTTGCGGTCTGGGACTGTTCACACCCAGTCCTCCTTCCTGAGCCCTCTCATGGTGCCTGAGGGCTCTCCTGCTCCCGCTCCTTCCCCTATGACCTCTAATAAATCCCGCACACCCCATCCCATCTGGTGGCCGTGGCTCAGACGACCTGAACTGAACTCTCATTGACCCTCCTCCTCTTACCCTGCGCCCTCTTCCCAGGGTCAGCCTCCTGTCTTCTCTCCACCTTGTCTCCTTCCCTGCCAGGGAGGGTGCTGCGGTGGGCTGGGGGGTGCTTACTTAGGACCCTGTGGGGGAGGGGGAGGGGGGCGCAGGCCTTCTGGCAGCAAACACTGACTGAATCTCCCGTAACTGATGCTGAAAGAGTCTTCACTTCCATTCCAAACCTGAGTTCTATTCCAAAAAGTCATGTTCTGTTCCCTTACACCCCATTAAGTTCCAGAGTCAAGGACCAGGTTCTGGTTTGGTGGGAGGAGGAAAGGGGCTGGCGGGTTGAGGGAGGTGGTATGTGATTGAGGAAAACTCACCCTACGACGCAGTAAAATGTGTTATCCGAGTGCAAAGAAAAGGAAGGTTAATAAGAGGTAGAAGAAAACTTTTACTTTACATTAAGCTCCCTCCCCTTTTTTTTTTGTTTGTTTGCATTTCTTGTCCCTTATTCAAAAAATTTTTCTATTGGCAGGTGAATAACTCATACTTCCCTTCTCTCGCCTTAAGTTTCTCCTTTATGTCACCATTCTCCATATTTACTTGAGTTTAGCACAAAGAACGTGCAAGCAGATTGCTAAAATTATGTATCACTATTTATAGCATCTATTTCCCTTACATTCATCTATGTTGAAAGAGATGTGCTTTTAAAAATAAACATACTTAAAATGTTAATAAACTTACAGGCAGTAAATAGTAGGCACGGGGAGTAAATATTAAGTTAGATTGGGAAGTTCCTTTTTTGGCCCGTGCACGGGACTTATTGTCGCAGCCAATTTCCAGAAAGGCTTCAAGAGGAAGGGAACCGTCTGCGCGGGGCTCATCTGACTGGATTACTGGCATCTTGGCTGCAAACCTTCGTGTCTGTCTGATCTGCACACACATGTGTGAGAAAAATCCTGATGCCACATTCCCAACAATTGCTGGATTATAAGAAGTCTCCAGCAGGAAGCAATTCATCTTTAAACTTTAGAGTAATAAGAAGAGAATAGAAAGTCCTTCTTTCTGCTTGTGTGTACAATAGCCGCCTTCCAAGCGAATGCCTAGCTATTGTTCCTCCCCAGACTGACACTCTGATGACCTGGAAAAATCACACACTTGATTTTAGGACCATTTTTCCCTGAAGGGTAGGAAAAATTGCACTAAGCAATAAAATAAAATAAAAATAATATTAAAAATAGTTACTTTATTTGAATATCCTTCAGCCTCCTTCTGTACATGTGTGAAAAGCTGAGCTTTCTCTCTTTGCGCCTTGTGTTTTCCAGACGCACCACAGACCATATGGAGCACATGGCCTGCACTACACAAAATGTTCAGTAACAGGGTTTCTTGATTGGCTATCCAATTAAGTAAATCTCCTTGCCTGGAGGAAACTAAGTTAAAATAACACTGAGGTCCATCCTCAAGCCCGCAAAAGAGAAGAAAATTAAAAACCAGGGCTGAAAATTTCCTGTATTATGCAATGAGTATTGCAGAATGGCGGTCAGATGAAGTTTCAGATAAGTATTAACATTTTCCTAAACACAAGTTCAGACGCCTGCAGTCTCCTGAATGTGGCAGGTTTGCCTGACATTAGTTTCTGGAAGGTTACACTGTTAGAAACTATCCGCAATGAAGTGACTCTACAACACTGCTTGCTATTATATCTTCTTATTTTATTGTAAGGTCAAGAAAGCCCTCTCTTCTGCTTTTCAGTAATAAATACATGGGGGTGGGGTAAGTATCTCATGCTGGGCAGATACCTGAGAGATCAGCTGCCTCCCGATTCTTACTGCACATGCATACGATTCCAGACACAGGAAAGCATGAACTTTCTTTATTAAACCTCCAGGGAAAAAGACTCTCCTATCCTCAATAATGTTTTTAGGTTGATCCAACCATTAACACCAGGCAGCCTTCCTCCAGGCCTAACTGTTCCTATGGCCCTGCCTGCAGAGAAAAGCTCCTATTGAACTGACTCCTTGACCATGGCAAGTACCCAATCCAGGACAAACATAGAAAGAGGGGGGAGGAGTCAATTCTAAAAGCAGAGAATAGTAAGAGAGGGATTGAATAGCTCTTCCAGTGTAAGAATTGGCACCTCATTTTTTAACCACAAAGGAACTAGAATATATTCCCTTATAAAACCATGTTTTATTGATATGTATGTGGTTCAATAAGGTGAAAACCACTTTAAAGCTAATAAATAACTTATATTCCCCTTGACCCACGGAATAAATAACCACGAAGGACAAACTTTTTGAGGTTATATATCATCTGTTTGTACATTTGTCATAATTCAATGTTTAAGACATCAGACCAACACATTCAGTTCTTAATAACAACAAATTCATATCCAACAAGCATCACTATCAGACTGCTAGTGACAGATACCTTCGAATGAACTTTGTATTGCACATCTAAAGCCTAGTTTAGATTCACCTCTCCTCCCCCCAGCCCCCACACAGACCTATTACATGACAGTTACCTGGATTATCTCCATATTAACGTTTGATCTAACATGGCTTGTTAACATAGCTTACCATATTTTCTGGGCATAAGTGTTTATGGGAAAAACTTCAGATTTATACAAGGTTTCGGACATGTGATTCACATAAATTGGAATAAGAGCACTGTTGCTAAAACCTGCCGCTGGCTTTGAAGGCTCATTGCACTGTTCTTGGGAAATCATTAAGCAAAATGCCCCAAAGGGTAGGAAAAATTGTATTGAGCAATAAAATGTCAACAAACTGCAGAATTTGAACATCAAGCACTTTCATCTAAACATGCCCTTCTCTCCTTTCACTTGGCAGGGATTTGGCTTTTGAAAAGTAATAAACTCTAGCACTCTAGTTGACCTGGGATGTGTTTAAGAAATCAAATCTTAGAGCCAGAAGCAGTATGACCTTTAATGTGGACTCCCACCTCAGAAAAACCATACAATGAGAAATACAAACAGAAAAGGAGAACAGAACAATACGTGTCAATTATCTAGGTCTTCAACTTTTTAAAAGGGGGTACACACCAAAACCCTAGGCCAGAAGAAACAACCTTAAATTTGTTTAAACAGGTGGTCAGTACTTACTATCATGAACAGCAAATGAATATAATCGTAGAAAAAAATTAGAAGGATGTGAACAAGGAAAACCTATTCGTAAGCCTGTGTGAGCTTTATAAACCTGGGACAGGCATGGTTCAGTCTCAGAGCAGGTTTGCAGTCAAGAAACAGCTTCCCAAAGCCAAAAGTAATTTCAAAACAACCGAAACCCCTTACTTATGTTTCTTAAGAATCATAAAGGGCATCCAAATTCAAAGACCATAACAATATTTATTAAAACTCCTTTCGTTTTCTACCCTTCCCCTTTATACTTGCTGCCAATCCATAGCATTTTAATTCACAATTCCCCATAACTTCTCTCAACACATCATTCTCCTTTCTCTGTCTTTCCTCACCCTCTCTTTTCTGTATCACTTTATTATGTCAACTGACCTTACCTCTCTCCTAGCAGAAAAGAATCCCTATTTATAGGAAGAAAAAGAATCCGGAAATGGATCTGGTAATTAGAGAATTCTCTTTGGCTGGCTAGGGTAGGGGAATAAATGGCAAACATCCCACATTAATAATTTGATCCCGACTTACATATTAATTGTGCAGTGAATTAAAAACTACTGAGGGGTAAGAGCTATAACTTCAACATACCCTTAAAATTGGGTTCTAAAAAATCTGGGAGACATTATGTGGATACATGCTGTTTGCATAGTTCTAGAGATAATGAATCGTTGCCTAGAAAAACTCGTATTTATTAAAGTACAAAGAAGGATATCTCTGTTCTGTATCTCAAAAGAGCCAAGTTTCCTTTTGGAAGTATAAATCTCATAGGTTACCAAAGGAAATTTCTAGAGTTTCTTGGAAAAGGAAGGGGAAGGACCCATGGCAGAATGCAAGTCATGGACACTGGGAAATTTTCATGTCTGTGTGGAGAGACCATTGTCACCTGGTTTTGAATGGTAACTCAGGGATTGCCTATACATGACTAGCGTTAGTCTTCTAATAGGTTCTATCCTGCAGAAGCAGGGGTTGTGAATCCAGATGCCTAGAAAAGTCAGGCTGCGTTCTAATCCAGTGACACTGGCTCAGTGAGAACTGCCGCACAATGGAAAGGGCGGGCCCTGTCTAACAGGAGTGATTACTCTATTTGCACTAATTCTCATCATACAGGAATCTGCCCCATTGCTGCCAGATTCTCAATTTTCCAAGAGAGCTTGAAAATCCAAATGCTATATGTGATATCCCCCAAATTGTAGATGTTGGCAGTTTAATATTTTTCATCGCTACGAAGCCCAAACAGCCATGCCTATGGATCGATGCAGCTCACAGATCACATCATCTCTTAGTGGAAAAAAAAAAAAAACTTTCAGGAAGCAATAAATATGCAATATTTGGTCTCTTTATTTGATTTAATATGAATATTCAATAGAAAGAATTTTTTGCAAAAACCATTCACTAACAAATAAAAAGGCTTAGAGGAAATCAAATAAGTGGCAATTTTGCCAAATAATGAATTTAATTAACCATGTAAGAATGTAGGTTCAGGCCAAGAAGAAGTCAGTATGAAATAGGAAATTGTCTTGAAAAAGAGAATTTACCCAACAATTCCACTTATAGGAAACCATACAAAGAAAAAAATTCTTAATTGCACAAAAATTAATATATGAGAATATTTATTGCAATAATTTGTAACTGAAAAATTAGAAACAACTAGTTATACAACAACTGAAGCTTGGTTTAAATAAATTTTGCATGATATATCCATAATGTGCAAAACTATACACTCCTTGAATATGATGCTGCAGAAAATTATTTAGTGGAAAATGTTCTTGATTATTATTCAGTTGAAAAGTAGGTTACAAATACAAAGAAAGTATAATTTCATTTTCTTACATATCTGTATATCTTTGGGTCAAAGAAGAAATTACAAAGAAAACTTAAAAGTAGTTTAAAGTGAATGATAGTGAAAACAAAATATATCAAAACTGTTGGACGCAGCTAAAGCAGTGATAAGTAGTAAACTTCGAGATTTTATTGCTAATATTAGAAAAGAATAAACACTTAAAATCAATTATGTTTCTAATTAAGAAGCTACAAAAAAAGAAGCAAATTAAACCCAAAGTAAAATCAAAAACATAATGAAAATAAGAGTGAAAATCAATGAAAAATACAACAAAAAATAGAGCAAAATCCATTAAACCAAAATTTAGCTATTTGAAAAGATCAACAGAACTGGTAAACCCCAGGCTGATTGAGGAAAACAAAGGAAAAACATAAAACAACAACATCAGGAATCAAATAGTCATTATTGCTATAGATTATAGGGTCACTTAAAAAGATAGTATTATGAGAACTTCTGTAATGATAAATTTGGCAATGTAGAAGAAATAGACAAATTCCTTGAAAAACATAAATTATCAAAATTGACACAAGAAGAAATAAAAATCTAAACAGCCCCATATATAATAGAGCCCTTTACTTAATAAATAGATTGTTTGATTTTTTTCTAATCCCACACAAACTCAGAAACTAAAGCAGTAGGGAATATTTTCTAACTCATATTATTCTTCTAATATTAAAACCAGACAAATACATTAAAAGGAAATTACAGATAAATATTTCTTATGAAAATAGAAGGCAAAAGTCTTTAACAAAATTTTAACAAACTGACACTAGCAATATAGAGAGAGAATTATGTATCATGACCATTTGGAGTTTATCCCAGGAATGGAAGGTTGATTTTACAATTTGTAAAACAATCAATGTAGTGTACCACAATAAGACAATAAAAGAGAAAATTATATGATTATATTAATAGATATAATAAAAGAATTTAATACCGATTTATGAATAAAAACTTTCAGCCAACTAAGAAAAAAGAAAACATTCTTAACATGATAAAGGACATGTAAGAAAAGCCTACAGCTACATCCTAACAGCAAAAGACTTAACTGCCTTCCCTATCATTAAGATTAGGAAGAAGACAAGATGTCGTTTCTCACCACGGCAATTCGAATTGTAATGAAAGTCCTCGCCAGTAAAGAAAAGGAAAGAAAAGCAATAAGAGGCCTGCAGATTGGAAAAGAAGTAGCAAAATTGTCTTTACTCATGAATGGTGTGATTGTGTACATAGAAAATCCTAAGGAATCTTACAAAATGAGCTGCCAGACCTAATAGTGAATTTTGCAAGGTCTCAGTACACAAGGTTAATAAAAAGAAATTGCCTTTCTATATATTAGCAATGAATAATTGGAAAGTGAAATTTTTAAAATATTTTACAATTGCAAAAGATAAACAATTTAGAAGCAAATTTAACAAAATATGTGTAAGACTTGAACACGAAAACTATAAAATACTGCTGAGAAAAACTGAAAATGACCTAAAAAAACAGAGAAATAAACTGTGCATATGGATTGAAAAAAAATCAATACAGTTAAGATGTCAACTGTTCCCAAATCGATCTGTAGCTTCAATACAATCCCAGTCAAATTCCTAGAAGGATTTTACTGTTTAAGAAACTGGTATGTTGACTCTGAAATGTGTACAGAACTACAAAGAACATAGAGAAGCCAAAGTAATTTTGGAAACAAATAAAATGAGACAATTTACGCTCCTTGAATTTAATATTTGCACAAAACTAGAGAAATCGAGACAGTTGCATTGGTGTAAGGACAGAGATATATTAATAGATTAATAAAATATAGAGTGGAAAAATAGACCCAGACATATATGGTCAGTTAATTTTTGACAAAGAGTTCAAGATAATTCAATGGGAAAAGCATAGCCTTTCCAACAAGCGGCCCTAGAACAATTGGATATCTGTATGGGTATGATAGATAATTTTACATTTGCTCAAACATTATTCTGGATGTTTCTGTGGGGATGTTTTTTCAATGAGATTAACATTTAAATTGGTGAACTATAAGAAAAGCAGATTGCCCTCCATAAAGTGGGTGGGCCTCAGACAATCAGTTGAAGGCCTTAATAAAAAAAGATTGACCTCCCCCAGGCAAGAAGGAATTCTGCCAGCAGATTTCCTTTGGATTTGAATTGCAGTTCTTCCCTAAGTTTCCAGCCTACCCGCCTTCCCCATCGGATTTGGGACTTAGCAAGCCAACCATTACATTTTGTGAATCAATTCCTTAATATATTAATAAATCTCTCTCTCTCTCTCTCAATATGTGTGTGTCTATATACAGCCTGTTCGTTCTGTTTTTCTGGACAATCCTAATATCCAGAAAATATCAGGATATTAGAATTATCCAATATCTCTTGAGTGCTAAATTGTCCTAAAAATTAACTCAAAATCACGGACATATACACAAAAGCCAAATATATGAAACTTTTAGAATAAAACACATGAGAAACATACTTGTGACCCTGGATTGTAAGCAAGGATTTTTATAGACAGGACACAAAAAAGAGAAAAAATGATAAGTTGTATTTAAGCAAAATAAAAAACATTTGCTCTTTAAAAGACACCACCACTGAGAAATGAAAGATAAGTCACAAATAGCGTAAAATATCCACAGTACATATTTCTGATAAGGGATTTATATCCTGACTATATAAAGAGCTATTACTCAATTGTAAGAAGACAAACAACCCCCAAAATAAAAGGGCAAAATATTTGAACTGATACTTCACAAAAGAAGATATACACATAGCAAATGCTCGACATCATTAGTCATTAGAGGGAAATGCAAATTAAAACAAAATGAGACATCACTATGTGGTCACTAGAATAGCTAAAATTAAAAAGACTGACAATACTAGGTGTCGTCAAGGACGTCAAGCATCTAGAACTCTCTTACATTGCTGGTGGGAACGCAAAATGGTACAGCCACTTTAGAAAACTGTTTGGTAATTTCTTATAATGTCAAACATACACCTACCATATGATTCTGCAGTTCTACTGTTAGGTATTTACTTAAGAGAAGTGAAAACATCTATCTCCAAAAAGCATATACAAAATTGTTTATAGCAACATTATTGATAATAGCATAAAACGGGAAAAAGCCCAAATGTCCATTAATAGGTGAATGGTTAAGCAAATATTTGTACATTTGTACAACAGAATACTACTTATAATAAAAAGGGATGAACTACTTATATATAGATTAATCTTGAAAACATTATACTGAGCCAAAGGAGCCTGAAACAAAAGAATATATACTATGTGATATCATTATACAAATTTCAAGAACAGACAAGACTAATCTACACTGATAGAAACAGGAATAGTGATTGCCTGGTGGTAGGAGGATTGACTACAAAGTAGAATACAGGAACTTTCATGTATGTTGGAAACACTCTATATCGTGATTGGAGTGGTTGTCACACAGATGTATATATTTTTTTAAAACTCAACAAACTGTATAGTAAAATTGATGCATTTGATTGCATGCAAATCATCCTTCAATGAAGTTTACTTTTTAAAACATTTTCTAAGGCTCTGTAAAATCCGCATGCTGTAATCCCCATCTGCAAGCTCATTCAGTGCCCTTCCTGATTCTGGGAATCAGCACACACAGCCCTGTCTGCTCCACTAGAAGTACTTCCAGGAAGTGAGCTCATCTCTGGCAGTACATTACAATCACCTGGGGTGTTCATTAAAAATACAGATTCCTGGGCCCTATCCCTAGAAATTCTTTTCTTAGTTCTTCTTTAAATCCCAGGCAAAAGGCACAGTGTCCTGTGTTCACTGCTCACACCCAACTGCACTAGATTTGGAGTCACTGCTGCAAGGCTCTTTGGTGAAATTCAATTCTCCCTTGCGTTTGAGG
This sequence comes from Avahi laniger, assembly GCA_963575035.1. Classification (NCBI taxonomy): domain Eukaryota; kingdom Metazoa; phylum Chordata; class Mammalia; order Primates; family Indriidae; genus Avahi; species Avahi laniger. The sequence continues at coordinate 648 of CAUYSK010107380.1, read as the reverse complement.
CTGCCATTGGACACTGGCCCTGCTTTCAAAAATAACTGCCTTTTTCAAGTTTAAGCAGCTCAGGGACAAATGATGTCACTCATCATTTATACACCAAATGATGAGGGCTCTGAGACAAATGAACAGAAAACCCAGACTTTTTCTAGGTCCTCTCCCCTTAGTAATCCTAAGAATCTCCAGGGAAGGTTACATATATGTGGGATTCAGTCCATCATCACTGCTTGTCAGGGGAATGGGAACCCAGACTTGCCCCTGAAATCCAGGATTAAGGATAAAATCCTTTAATGGCAAAGTGAGAAGGAGAATCCTTGCTCTAGTTCCAGGTCAAGGTGACTCTAAGGAATTCTTACTATTTAACTATTTTGTTAAATTGCAGCGTCCATTTTCTCTAGTCTGTACCATAAGAGCATAAAAATTGCAGTGGTTAGGAAATCCTTTTGTCTGAAAACCATTATTTGTTAGTTTGGTCTGATTAGAAAAATGTCAACAATTGTACCTCCAAACCCATGAATATCTGATGTACATGAGGCTCTTAGCACATAGAGGGCCTTGATTGCTCACTTATAATTTCCCCCAAAGTAAGGCTTTGTTTACTGCCCTCTTGCTTACAGGGCTGACTTTACAAAGAAATGACCCGTATGTCTCTCT